>JASANH010001467.1:0-123395 GCA_030248295.1 Mesodorylaimus sp. YZB2_4
AAGTGTTTTTGTGAAGGAGACGGTCTAGAAACTTTAACAAAATTGATATTTAATCAATTTGCGATGGCAACTGGTGGAAAAGCCGATGATAACACGCAATTCTTCGATGTGGACGGCGCTGGTGCGGGTGACAACGACGCCAATGCAGTGGGCACCCCGATGAGCGAAGAGGAAAGGGAGCGTCTGCGAGAGGAATTGAAAAAAACGGATGACGAGATCGCGACTTTGCGTCAAGTGTTAACGGCTCGGTTGAAATATTCGAATGATTTGAAACGTAAATTGGGCATAACGCCGTGGGTCGAGGTGCAACAGGATTTGTCGCAAGGGCTGAAAACGGTCAAGGAGTCGCCGGCGTTTCATCGGACGGAAGAAGCTTTGCAACAAGCGCAGGAAGCGGTGACGAAAAAGTTGGGTCAAATTCGTTCAAGCAACACGTTCAAATCGTTCGAAGAGAAAGTCGGTTCTGCGTACAACAATGTGAAGGCGAAAATCGTAGCATCGACATCGATTGATCAATTGTCGGGAAGACAACAGCAGAGCCAGAACGCGAGTGCAGCAGCGACTCAGCCGAGTACGCCGAGCACGGATAAAGGGCCGTTGGCGTGAGCTTGGTGGTGGGGAGTCGTTGGTCGTGTTCACTCGCTGTCCTCGTTCTTGATACGGCTTCTACACGTTGCGATAACATATTTTTTGATAATCGATTGTAAATGCACGAAGTGCGTGTACTCAGATGTAAGCTAGACGCTGTTACTTCCTTTTCGGGGATTGGGTTTTTCTGGCAATTATTTTTCGGTTTTTGTATGCAGTCAGGTCGATTGTGTAGGAGGCAATGGAGTTGAGTGCGGGTGATGGATGTCAGTGAGAATATTGTCTGGTGTTGTGCATGGTAAAGTGGAGTTGCAGGAAAAAAAAAAAAAAAAAAAACAGTTTGTAAAAATGGAGCATCTTCAGATGATTTCGTCTTGTTGATAAAGTATACCAGCCAAGTTCCCTAATCGCTTCCTCGTATGGTTTTATCCAGTCATTGAGAATAGCCCTTGCCGCGTACTTTTGTGCCCGTTCAAGATCATCGATTAAATATTGTAATGTAGGTGCCCAAGCACAACATCCGTACTCCAGGCAAGGTTGTATACATTGCAAATAAACTGTCTTCAACACGTTTGATGCAAATTTTCCAAATTTCTGTCGAAATGCTCCGATCATTCGACGAGCCTTGTTTGCCGTTTCCTGACAGTGATCCACAAATTGCATCCTTTCGGATAGCAGGATTCCCAAATATTTAACAGTGTCTGCAAAATCGATTCGATTGCCATTAAGCGAAACAGTTGGTTGAATTTTCAGTGGCTTAGGGCTTAGACGAAAAATGCATCCTTGCGTCTTGCTCTCATTAAAGGCCAGTTCTAAATCCAAAATCTCACGACTGATAAAGTCAATAGCCGGTTGTAAGTTGGTAGCCACATCATCCAATGAGCAAGCCGGTGAAATTAGAACTAAGTCATCGGCGTAGGCTTGCAATAAATAGCCAGATTCAATTGCAAAGGCAGCTTGGAAATTTTCGAGAACTGGATTTATAAACACAATGAATAGTGTGGGTGCCAGCACCGATCCTTGAGGCACCCCCCGATTCCACTGGTGTCGATTCCGATGCACAGTTATCGACACATGTACAGTAAACTGTGAACGGTCTTGCAAATACGATGCTAGCCATTGCAATAGACGAGGAGATAGGTGATGATAATGCTCCAAGATTTCCAATAGCCGTTTGTGAGACACTCTGTCAAAGGCTTTCTTCAGATCAAAGAAAACTGCTCCAACAGCACGAGAGGCTCGAACATTAAGGCCATCATGAATCGATTGCGTCAATCTAATCAGTGCTCCAGTCGTTGAGAACCGCGGTCGAAATCCGTGTTGATTTGGCGACAATCGTAGACATGGACGCAATATTTGTTGAACATGGCGCTCAAGAATCTTCGATAGTATTGGAAGCAACGAGATTGGTCGATAGTTCTTGGCTTGATGACGGTCGCCCGGTTTCGGTATTGGGATTACCTTCGCCACCTTCCATGCTTTCGGAAAAACTCGCTCAACTAGCGAGCGGTTACACAATGCCGTAAGAGCTGGAGCAATGGACGAGGCAATGTTTCTGAGAATAGGCGCAGACAGTCCATCAATGCCAGGAGCACTTTGAATACGGAGTGTTGCTAGTTGTCGATGCACGAAACTAAATGAGACGTCACAATCGTAATATATCAAGAGGAGGTGGAGAATATGGGCTGCCCATGGTTTGGTTGAAATTTCCTTGAAATGACGTCTGCAACAATGCAGCTTTCTCGGCCGATGAAAAATGCGATTTGTTGAAATCGTCAATCAAGGGAGGAATTGATCGATCATCTGGACTAAAACGTCGATAGGCTGCCCAGAAGTCAGCAGGCGATTTAGCCTCCGAGAATAATCGATCAATGTACTGACGTTTCGCTTTACGAACATCCTTCTTCATTGCCTACGTAGCCGACTGAACCAACCAAAATCTTTGATGTCGTTTGACTCCTTCCATTTCCAGTAGGCGTGATTCTTCTCACGAATTAGGCGAAGCAATTCTGAGGCAATCCACGGATGCTGCTGGCTTCTTTGGGAGCTCGAGGGGAAGGGTTCCAATGTCCTGGCCAGCCCAACGGGGGGGGGGGGGGTGCTTGCCCATACTTGGAACCGAACCGAGCCGATTAGCAAGAACCTAAACCGAAACCGAACTGAAACATAGAGAGCCGATCCGGCCGTGAGCTGCGAGGCATTGGCGCCATACTCGCACGAGTAGGACTCATCGTCAGTGTCGTGCCCGACATGCAACCCGAATGAACCCCAGTCCTTATTAGCGAGGTAGGGGCCTCTTTCAAGCCCTAGTCTGCGGGAGAAATGCCAAAATTGATCCTTCGCTTGAGGAGTGACCAGGAATGCGCACTAATTGCTGCAAACAGCTATGACTTGTTTTGCATCTGGCTCTCAGAAACCAATAATCAAAGCCGGAAGAACCGGGAATAATCTGGATTGCAAGTTCGAACATACCGTCCATGGCACAAGGTCTGCTCTGTAAAACTTGCGTTATAACATCGCTGCTTTATAATTTGTAGCTGAATCTTACTTTTACCACAGACGCGGTTCATTGACTAATTTGCATATTTCTTTAAAAACTCCTGACAGCTGTACAGTTTTGTAATTAGTCTCGCGAAATGTAAGAAAAAGAAAAGATGGAACTAATTATCGAAAGTATAACTGGTCGTCGAATAAAATTAGTCGGTATCAATTCCTCGGAGACGATTCGTGGCGTGAAAACACGAATATGGAAACTCGATGGGATTCCGGTTGCCCAGCAAAGTTTGGTTTATCGAAGTCAGAATTTGGAAGACGAGAGAACAGTAAATGATTATCAACTGGCCGATGATGCTGTGGTGAAACTGATCCTGATTACGAGATCAGGACCGATTAATAAAAGAAGTGAGAAATGTTTTATCGAGCCTTGGGTTTTTATTCCTGTTTATTTCCTCACGATCAGTTCGGTGCTTTTTTCTTTGATAGACAAGAATGATATAACTGCCCTTTCAGATTCAGAAAATTTTTGCTTGCTTCCTGTCATAGATAATTGCAATACAATGTTTAAATTAAATTACAGGGAATATGGGTTATAGCTGTGATGATTATAAATGATTTTTGTTTTTAGTTGAATTGAATCTTAAAAAACCGTCGGATGTGAAAATTGAGGCCAGCAGATCTGAAACGTCAAAGTAAGTTTTCAAAATTTGTTTCGAATTCTGAATAGAAATGTGAAATCTTCAATTTTAGTCTGCCTTGTACTTCGTTTGCTAACGATGGTGCGAGGCAACAAAACGAGAATGGCGCAGGATCGACCATGTCGTCATCTGCCGTTCGTCGTTATACACGCCAACAAATGCGTCAAGCCCAAGCAGCTGCGGGCCAGTATGTCGGGAGAAATGCTTACGGTTCAAATGTGCCTGGTGATCCATTGAGTTCGGATTTGGAACAGCAGTCATCTTCGTCATTAATCGATTTGACTTTTACGCCAGAAAGACAAATAGCATCTTCACGTCGTGCCGATGAGAACTTAAGGACCATGCAACGAATGAGGGAACTACGACGCAGTATCGAACGTTTAAATTTGGAAAAAAGTCAGCTTCAAAAACAGGTGCAACAGAGGAATTCGGCTTCTGGAAGCCATGCGACCGTGAATACGGAGACTGCAGTGTCTAGAAGTCGTCGACCAACTGGTGGATCTGGAGGGGGGAATGCCCAAATCAATGGAGCTCCTTCATCGACGACGGCAACACAAAAATCGCGTTCGTCAACGCAGATTCTAGTGTCCAGTGATCGACATTCAGCCGCTGCAGCTGCAGCCAGAGCAGCTTATGCTTACGCAGCCGATGATACCAGTGCAAAAGAAAGTTCCGCTGGTGAAACGGAAATGGAAGACGCGACGTGCTATCGTCAATTAAGTGCTAGGTATGGTCATAAATATAACCCCTACTGGTCCTGATTTTCCCTCAGGAAACAGATCTCATGCGAGGTCTGCGCTGGGAAAAAAACCTGACACTAAGATCGTAAATTTCCTTTTGAAACCATCGGATCTCCCTTAGGGGCCATCCATAAAGGTCGACCGCAGCCTTGGGGGCGGGGGGTTAGCAAAAAGTGGTCAGGTGCGGGAGGGGGGGGAGGAGGGGTAACGGCCAGTGGTCGACCGCTGCAAATTTTTAAACTTTTGATGACAAAAACCGCCTGTTATCTTCACCAGTAGGGCGCGTTCAAACCTTTAAAACTTTTTGTCTTCTCTTCTCCTCGGTCGTTCATTCTCGATAATGCAATTTCGTGTTCATCGGGACTCTTATTCCCAGCTGGAATGGCATCTGGTCCGAAAGGGAAAAGGAGGCGATGGCTCAGCTGGTTAAGGCGTTGAGCCGCCTTTCTGGCCCGCAACCCTGACTGGGAGGCCAAGGTTCTATTCCGACGGAGGACGGCAGTTTAGTAGCTTGTCGCTGGCTTTGGACACTTTGCTCTGGGCGACACCCCTGCTACTGTCATATGGCGGACGCCCACCCAAGGAGCAGAGAATTAGGAAACTGTCCTCGAACACCAGCCGGGAAGGCCCTCAAGCTAAGCCTAAGCCCCTTCTCACTCAGTATGCCTTCGTGTGGAGGTGCCCCCAGTGAAGACACAGGGAACCCGCCGTGATAACTGGTCACCTCTGGGGATAGGTCGGGATCACCTCTTTCCGGGACTGGGATCGGGGCAATTCCGATCAGGATCGGGATTTTTTGTTTGAGGTTGTACATTGTTTGCACACACGAAGGAGATAAGTCTATTTTCCTCGCTAAAGCACACTTAAGTCATCCAGGTTTTTATAGGTCGAGTTTCAGTCATTATAAATAAGATGAAATTGCTGAGCACATTCGCAGTTTCGATACGCGTCCAGCAAGGTCAGCCTAGGCTAAGTAAAATCAGTGTTGCTATCATTATCGATTTGAGCCGATGTTGTTGTTGCCTCTTCATCGCTACTGCTTCATGGCAGATATGATGGATCAAAGTGTACCATGCTTATGCATATCATAATTATTAGCAGAATCCCGATGCCTCAATGTTCCGGATCGGTGTTGGGATCGGGATCCCCACCTATCCCTAGTCGCCTCGCTTATCTTATCATGACTGCTGGCCAGCTAATATGATCGGAAGTCCCGTCGAGAACTGGGCTGGCACGGCCCGACCTGCAAAACTGTTTAAAAAATATTGGGAAAAGTTTGTGGAGGCTTTTACAAAATAAAAATCCGCTGCATTAATCAAAAAAGATTCGTCTTCGAAGGAGAAGGCACCTTTCCAAGCTCGAGAAAGCATAAGATTAAACATTTGACAAAACTGGGTTTTGATGGGTGGGTATGGCTGAATTGGTTTGATTGGGCTCGCGAGAAGTGGTCGGCATGCGGTCAGGGGGCGGGGAGTGGGGTCAGAAAATCGAGATTTTTTGCGGTCGACCTTCATGGATGGCCCCTTTTCTAGTATCATCTTTTCAGCGCGGTTTCAAACACGTTGAAACAATCGACTTTGAATGTACCCAGCGGCGCGAAAACAAGAAGCCAAGCACAGGCGAGTCAGTTGCACCTCATGCCACCTGTGGGATTTAAATCTAAGCAGCAACTTTATCGAAATATTCGTCGATCGAGCTGTTCTGACGTGGATGTCGAAAGTTCAGCGGTGTGGTCGAGCGATGCGGATGCGGATGGCGTGTTTTATAATGATCGCAGTCGCGAAGAAGTAAGCGTGCAATTGTTTATCGCTTTGCAATACTGATTAGCCATTTATTTTTAGTTGTTCACTGCGGACGACTGGAGTTTGGACGACGAAGATTGGAATGTTGTCAGCGGACGACAGGAAGATGCGCAAAAAGCTCAAATTATGGAGAGTAGTGACGATTACGAAGATGCAACGGGTGATTATGGAAAGCGCGCTGATGACATGGCACAATCGGCTCCTCTAGACGAGCAAAATTCCAGTTCAGCGGAAGACGAAGGTACGGCGGATGGGCTCGGAGTTGGCGGGATAATATCGAGAAATGGTGTGCAAGACGTTTCGTCTGATCCGTCCGAGCTGAGTTCGGGCGTTGTCGTGTGCGAGTTGAGTATGGCATTGAATAATCGCCGAATGAAAGTGAAACGAAAATCGTATCATACGCCTCGTCATACAAATAAACGTCCTCAAGCCATTGGAACAGGCGCTGTGTCGCGAGGGACGGGAGCCGGTGCCATTGATGAAACTGACGATCAGAGCCCGTTGGAGTCGCCAGTGAAACACGGTAGTGTGTCAGATACGAATCGATTGTTTTTTTCACGATTTGCTCACCACGGGACCACCTCGTATCGTGATCATCATCATTTACACGCTGGTCATCTACCGAATTCAAGTGGTTTTCCCGGAGCTGGTCCTGGAACTCGAAATTGGCATCGTGATCGCGGGAGACCGAGAAGTAAACAACGACTGATTGCGGGTTTGGCTGCTGCCGCGGCAGCCGTTGAACAACAGATCGGTACGATCAGTCTGACGTCGAATGGGCAACAGACGGTGGCAAATAATAGTACGACGACTGGCGAGAGTTCGAGTGATGAACACGATGACTCGATCAGGCGCGATTCGCAAGGTAATCTCAACGCATTGACTACACAAACTGCGCCATCGAACAGCGCACGATCGACCAGTTATGGCCATAAGCCTCCACAGAGTAGTCAGTCGCAGCAACGGTGTAATGCCTGCGCGTGTCGTCTGTCTGTGGCGACGACTTTCCAATGCCGCTGTGGAAAGACTGTCTGCTTACGCCATCGACACGCCGATCTGCACGCCTGCACTTTGCTGGCAGCAGCAACCGTTTCTGAGAAAAAGTGATTCCTTTTAAGTCTGCGTATCATTGGGTAAGAGCTATAATTGCTTGCTTGATAGACTTGGATTAGCATTTCGCACATTAGCACGTTGTATTTGAGACATCCCAAGTTGTTTTATCGCTCTTTTTGTTTTGACCTGTCGAAGGATGTCGAGGGTGGTGGAATGGTAAAGAGGAACTGTGTGCTTTGCTGTAACGGTAGCATCATTGTGGGGATTGCAGATACTTCACTGAATCCTATTGGGTAGTGCTCTAGTCAGGGTGAGGTGCGTGCGGGTAAGCTACAGCAGGCACGACTACACAAGGGGCTGACTTGCAGCTGACACCAGGCTGGCCACTGTGATCATGCCCACAAGCACAGTGCTGACTGCTAGCACCCAGCAAAGGTCGCTAGCGGCCTTTCGTCGAACAAGCCGCACGGTGACACACCCGACGGCATCCCCTCTGGGGCTATCAATCACGTTTTCTGGCCTTTGTCATCTGGAAATGATGAATACATCCAGGTGCACTAAACAGGCGCGTCTAGCACAAAGTCGAAAGCAAACGTTTTTGAGTAAACACTGACTGGCTCAGTCTTGGCTGGTTGGCTTCGAGTAACAACCTCTTTGAGAAAATTTTCCCAAAATGTATTCGATTTATGTTTTTGCGCTTTTAACAATCGCAATATGCCAGCAATCTATGGCTGATATTATTTGCCCTGATCAGCAGTCTGCCTGTCCTGACGACACGACCTGCTGCCAGTTGCCCACTCAGCAATGGGGGTGTTGCCCGATGGCCAGCGCAGTGTGTTGCAAGGACGGTCTGCACTGTTGCCCGGAGAAGACTACTTGCAACTTGCAAGCCATGACCTGCGACAATCAGACCACTAGCGGACGTGGGCGAAGGGTGTATTGGATGCGGAGCACGCCGTCCGGCCTGGCAGTTCAAGTGAGTGGGCGGTTGTGCCTCGATTTGTGTCATGACTTGTTATTTTTGAACAGGACGATGTAATATGCCCAGATGGCAAGAAAAAATGCCCATCTGAGAACACATGTTGCAAAATGGGCAACCCACCCGATTGGGGTTGCTGTCAGTTCCCGCACGCCGTGTGTTGCCCGGACCACGTGCACTGTTGTCCGCATGGAAGCGTGTGTAACGGGTCCTCGTGCTCGCCGAAACCGAGTGGTCTGAGCTTGTGGGACGTTAGGTCGGTCAGTGCTAAAAGGGTGCCTGGTTTGATTTCACCTTATGCATGTATACTGGTGGAAAAATGGAAGTACAATGGACCGTTTTAGGGGCCAAGCCAACCTCAATTGAAATGTCAGGATGGAACATACTGCGACAATGGGTCTACGTGTTGTCGGATGGACTCAGGCCTGTTTGGATGCTGTAAGTAGTTATGAGATTGGAAAGAGATGCCAATTTTAGCATGTGCAGTGCAATCTACTGGTGACCCCGAAGGCGGTATGGTGCAAAACCCCTTTGATTGATGTTTCACCTGTTTGATTACCTTCTATGTACGAGTGTACCGAGAACGGCCACTTTGTCCGAATGGTCTGGGGGCGAGGGCCTGTGACAAGGTATTTTTCAGGTCCTGCCACCAACGCTGTTTGCTGTGATGATGGAGAGCACTGCTGCGACAGCGGATCCAGATGTGATCGAAGAACTGGACGTTGCATCCGACCTGTATCTCCGTTTAGAATGGTATAGTAAGCTTGTTCCAATGTGCCCCAGAAGATGAGTGACATCTTTGCAGGAGAGGAAATGGATGAAGAAGTATCAAGCCATAGTCAAAGCAGGAATAGTCTGTCCAGACCAGCAGTCGCAATGTCCAGAGGGCACCACCTGTTGCCAGTTGGCCTCAGGAGAATATGGATGCTGTAGGTCGGTTCCTGCTAACACTCGCCACCCCGCTGACGTCTACACACTTTTAGGTCCGATGCCCAACGCCGTTTGCTGCGAGGACAAGATCCACTGTTGCCCACAAGACACCAAGTGCGACGTAGCTCACCAAAGGTGCAACAAGGTATGACCTACCAAGTTTGAGGCACGAAGGCTCTGTCCCATGGTACACTGCATTCTGCTGTGCGCTGCCTGGCATTAGGCGCGTGCGGCCATAGGCCAGTCTGCTGTGCGGCCGTTCGATACAGTATGATTGTGTCATGTAGGGAACAAGAAGCACTCGCTGGGTCCAGAAGACCAAGGCCTACCCGATCAACGATATCGTTTGTCCAGATCACAAGGCACGCTGCCCAAGTGGTGCCACCTGCTGCCCGCTGAGTGACTCGACATATGGCTGCTGTAAGTGCCCAGCATTGCCATGCTTCAGCGCCCACCATTATTTGATTGCAGGTCCTCTTCCGCAAGCCGTCTGTTGCGAAGATCACTTGCACTGTTGCCCGACTGGTACGACCTGTAATGTGGCAGAGGAAACGTGCATGAGCGTACGTCCGCCTGGCTGACCCGGTTTTGTCTTTTTTTAATCATCTGGCCAACCTTTTCAGCCGAGCGGTGCTCGCACTCCTTGGTTCTTGAAGTTTAAACCCCAATAAAGAGGAAGGACGAAAATGATGTGACACGTCCAATGGATGAGTGATTTTTTATAATCGTACAAAGTGTGCTCGCCTTTATGCCTCTGATCAGAACTGACGGCACGTTCTAGTAGTTTCTGTTTTTGTGTTTTCGTAGAAGTATTTGGTTTCGGAGCTGATATCTACTCAAAAGCCGTCTGAAGTGTTATTCGACCTTGTTTTTATCAAAGGAGACGTACAGTGCATTAGACTGGACTTGGCAGGCTGTGCTGTATATACCTGTCCATGAATGACAGGGATATCTCAAAGGCTCATTTCCATTACAGGGGCCACGTGCACACCTACAGTACGGTGCCAATCCGTGCAAGCCATAGACCAGACTTCGCATGCACTGCATGTTGTTTTCCTGTCTTTGAAGAGGTCTAAAGACAATGTGTCTTGAATGCAGGTCATGCGTTGGCGGGCGAGTGTCCGCGCCTGACCCGTTCCAGTTGTTTGCATGACCAAGTTTCGTATTGCCTGTGCCAACAGTGCCGGACAGTGTCTCACTCTTACAGTTTACTGACTGTTTCGCTCGGTGTCGACTGCCTGAGCATGATGAACTCGATTGGTGTGTGCATATTGGCCTTGGTTGGGCAATGCGCTGCGATTCAGTTATCGCCCACTTACAGTTTGACATGGAGTGTGCGAGGGGATAAGATCACGTTCGATATCGATGCCAAAACAACTGGCTGGGTTGGACTGGGATTCAACACTGATCGTGGCATGGCTGGAGCGGACATCGTGATCGCTGGAGTGAATAACGGACAAAAGTATATTCACGTAAGTGAGACCATGTCAGCATTGGAGTGGAGTTCATTCAAGGAAGCTTAGAAGAGTCGATCGCGTTAGGTGTCATGCTCGTGGTACCTCGAGCATGGCCTGAGGGAGCAGAGTGGCGCAGTGGAAGCGTGCTGGGCCCATAACCCAGAGGTCCGTGGATCGAAACCACGTTCTGCTAGCGTTTTGTTTTCATTGCCGCAATCGATGCGACACTAGAAATTGATGCCTATGGCATCAGGTTTTGATCTAGCCTTTCTCCCTATTCTGCAATCTGCAGCGCCTCATTCACTGTCAGATACTGTGTTTAGGATATGCATGCTGATGGATACGAACAGCCAATCCAAGATGCCAAATCGGATTATGAATTGCTGAAGGCCTCAGAGAATGCTACGCATACTTCGCTGACCATCCGCCGTAAACTTGACACCAACGACAAATCTGACTATACCATTGCGGTATGCCCCTATCTTGATGCTGCTTCACGGACAAAGAAAGTGCACAGCATTGTTTTCTTTAGGGCGAACCCTTGTACGTGCTGTGGGCTTACCACTACTCGGAAGACGCCCTTAATCCGGCCCAATTCGCACAGCATTCTAAGAAAGGATCGAAACAGCTGACGTTGATCGATTCAGTACGCGCTCATTGAGATGGGACGATACCAAACGAGGACTGACCTATTAACCAGTGCACGTTTGTCCTTTCTCCGCATACAGGTCGCATTTGAGACGTTCTTGTGTCTTGGTTCCTGGCTCATGGTGAAACTACTGTACTGGTCCGGATCCACTAAGGGTAACTTAGCCGTGTTTGGGAATAAACAATATCGTCTTTTAGTCAAATCGGAAACGCATAAGCCTACTCTGGCGATATAAAACATAAAAAATACCTAGGTGCAGTAAACTGCGCAAAAGTTGCCTATAGAATTGGATATGGTATGGAATGACTGCGTGCACGTCGGTCAAATAAGTGAAATTCAAGACATCAGGGTACTTGAGAGGTAACTTCTATGAAGATGTGTGTCTAGTGCTATGATAGCATATTCGAGCATCATTTGGACGAAATCACGGCTGGCCGGTACAGCATGTATTGTCTGCAACATAGCATACACTACAGTACTGTGCGTACATACTTATGTTCATCATGTTCATGTTTTACCACATCACCGAACGCTTATGCGCACTCGAGGGTGAAGGGACACATTTTACACGAAATGAATTACCGGCCCGTGAGTCGAACACTCGCCCGTAACTACAGGAATAGAGTAGGAGCAGACGCAGCAGCTGTACCGTCGAGTCTACTTCACGTCGATTTATGGTGTCACTTTAGCGCCCCTACTTTCTACGCGGCACAAGTAATTCTTTGCTTAACGCAAAATTGCGAACTACAAGTTGTGAAGAATGAAAATTTCTACGCACTGTAGTTTGATTTCTAGCTTTACACTACTCACCTAAGTTGCCCCATCAAATTTTCAGAAACCGCCACTTTACGTTGCACACACTTAAGAAAGGGTTTCTGCGAGACTCGACCCATATGCAATATACTTATCAGTCAGCCAAATTTTTTAACCCCCTTTTTTATATGCTCTATCGAAAGTACTAACAAAACTAATTGTCTTGGCGGAAGTAAAATTTGCTTGATACGCCTATATTTGGAAATATAGCACTTTAAAGGTAAAAAGTGGTCACTTCTGGTCAAAAAATCATAACTTGCTAATTTTTGGGCCTAGAACATTTTAGAAATAGAGAAATGACCGCTACATTTCACAATCCGAATCTTTTTTTAAAATTAGCCTAGCTATAACTCCTCATAAGATATTTAAAAAACACGTTCGCGATCACCCGTGATCAGGCACGTAATCGATTATGGGTGAATTATAAAAGCCAATTTTCTTTGTTTTCTCACTGGAATAGTAGCCAACGGGCAGAAGATCATAAAACCACCCTAATTTTCGCACTTCGGACCTCAATTATTGTGCACATGGCTGATAACTGCACCCCATTTCAGCAATTTTAGCTAGTCATGATCGTTGGTTTCAGTTGGTGATCATTTGCGCTGATCACTTGTAGCCCTTGAAAAGAGCTTTCAAATGCTTTTTTTCTGCGTCAAAATTCGATAATTTTTACCCCAGATATTTACCCTAGATAGGTAGAAGAAAACTCCAATTCGGCAATAAGTGCCTGCAGACGCTAGTTTTGAAGTTCCCTTCTCATTTTCTTCCCGCTAGAGCTGGTGACACTAAGCGGACTCGACTGTATCTACATACTGTGGGATCACTGGAGCAAATGCACACCCAGTCGATCTAGTTATTCGAAAATTGGGAATGACCTGTGATCCACGGCTGGTAATCTTCAATAATGTCGGCCGCCTCCTCTTGAGTGGTTTTTTAACTGCGAGACCTAGATGGCCATCCTGGTTCGTACTTCCTACCTGTCTTTGCGCACCCCGCACTACGAGATTGGCTAAATTTCACTCCATTCAGTTTGCTTGGTTTCCTCAGTCTGGGGTTTTTTCGCCCATGCCCGATCACTGAAGTATCTGATGTCCGCTTTCGCTCGCTTTATTCGCAGTAGCCTTACTGTTAGGATAATTCGGATCCCTTCCAAGGAGACAAGCAGGCAGTCAGGGGCCTGCCTCGTATAAGCCCAACTGTAGAAGACGTATACTGTAAAGTAGCTGGGCTCCCGTGGCTCTGTAACCCACAGAATGCCTCACGTTGAGGAGTCGATGCAAATGGACGGGCAAATGAAATCGTGATTAATTCACAGTTTAGAAGTCAGTGGATCGAAACTCGGTCTTCTAGTCTTTGTTCTACCCGCCTTCGGTGATGTAGTAAAACATGAATGCATGAATCACACAAGCTGACCACAATAGTGGTCACGAGATACAGTAGTAAGTAGCACCCCCCCCCCCAGCCAACGCTATCTACGGTACATCAGAGCACCCAGGTACCTGGGCATTCTTGAGCGCCAGCCCGCCCTTGGTTATTTTGATACCATCGCCTCATTGAAGTCCAAAGCGGTTCTGCGTACAGTACATACTCTAAAGGAGTGGTACTGCTCTTTGTTCTCTTTTCTTAGTCATTTTGTATGCTGACCTCTTAGTGTTGTCAACACCGACTACCATACCATTTCCGCATAATGGCTAAAATGGCCTGTTATAATAGGACAGAAATATTCTGTAATTTTTAAAACATAGTGACACTATAAACCGAATCCTGTGGCACTATTTTCGCGATGGTTGGTTCTTTCGCTCGAGTCTCTCTTACTTCGGCCGGACAGTAATCAGCAGTTGCAGAGAACAGAGTTTTCCAAGGCTGAAAGAGTACATTATTATTGTAGGGCTTCAGGTGAGATGATCAATTTCTGGTTTGTTTCAGGCTACCTGCTTCTGTTTTCGGTTTCGAATAAATTGGTAAAGGGCGAAGCAGGGGATGCATGCCAGCGATATAAGGGAGATAACCCATCCGAAAGCCTCGGCTTTTCCGTACAAGGTCACACTGCCGTAGCTGCTTTGTTGATACCCGAGGAAGGTAACCACCAGAATGACCTACAGACACAAAGGGCCGCTGGCTATTTGCATTAACACATGCACGTGATCAAGGCGCATCATAGTTACACAACTACTGTATACTTACTATCATGAAACTGGGCGAGATCTAACAGCAAAACACCTCGTTGATAGAAAATATATCCATTAAAATGATCCAAGTCACTTACAAACCACCAGCAGACCTTGAAGTACCACGATGGAGCAAAGCCGAGCATGGCTGTGATGTCTTTTACGAATCGTTTCATGCCTACAGTCGAATGAATATCAAATGAATCAAGTGATTGCAGAACAAATGAGCGCCGTACCATAAATGTATGCCACAATCAGACACTCGACCACAGCTACTACGATCAGGCAGTATCCGTTGCTGTAGTCGTTAAAAATGACGAAATAATAGATTCCAGCCTAAGAGGAAGCAGATTAGGATTAGGGATTACTGCTGCCTCGCTGTCCCAGTAGCTAGTTCCCCTATGGTTAGACACCAGCTCTGCGGCTTTGGAAGCGCCTATTTTATACAAGTCACGATAACCCCAGCAGGTGGTGCTATTGCCCAGGCGGCTTCATAGGGATTGGTCGCTGCTCAGGCGAAGATACATGGGCTTGTACGGATACATGGGAGGCTGGGTTGGAGGTTATGCGCAGAGCTGCTGTTGTCTGTAAGCCACCTGTGGATAAGTCCACGGTCCAGGCTGTTTGGAATTCCTCATTTACAGCATAAGCCCCCGCTGTATCAATTTATTCCACTGCAGCAGTTATGCCTCCTGAAAGTGCACTGGTCGGGCATAACTGCACTTACGTTTTTGGGATTTGTAAGTCGCATCGAAATACTAAAAACACATCTTCACCTACATCAGTGGTGGGTCCTCGATTTTTAGGGGTAGGTCAGACTCGCTGAAAGGCCAGCCCTAGACCTAGAGATGTAGATTTATCCAACGATAAGTACTGTAAGTGGAGGGTCTGGCAAGTGGAGTCGAGCATCACGAGCCAGTATCAGGACGAGCCTCGTCACGGTTTTAGTACGTACCTGTGAACACATGACAAGGCCTATGATGAAACAGACCAGGCATGTCGCCGCAATCACCACTGTTTTATATCTCCTCAGTTTTGGAAACTGATCAAGAAGGGCTGTCGTACAGGTTTCCAATATGGAAAACTAAAAAATATCAGCAGTGATTACCGGGGTCGATAAGGGCAACGGGATGAATAGTGTATTTACTAAAACCCTCCGATAGGCGGGCCTAGGAGAGGATGCGATCGACCACAGTCTGCGGGACAGGGGCAAGACGTGTTGGACTCCGCCTGCGGCTGAAACAAGGCGTCTCAGCCAGGAGGATCACCAACCATCTCCCTCCCCAACTCGCCGTAGCCCGCATGATTGACGAAGGTTACGTTGGACCCTGTCAAAAGTAGTACAAGGGGCACCTGTTGATGTACCAACATGCTCACTGACAGTGAGTCAAATTGTCACCGGTGGGTTTGCCTAAGCAAGATAAGGTTGTGAAGACATACCTCGCTGTCTAGTCCCAATAGGACTAGCATGACGAAGAACAGCACCGACCATAATTGGCTGACTGGCATGCGCGTGAGAGCCTCTGGGTAGGCGATAAAGGCTAAGCCTATGCCTGTTGCAAATAAAACCAAGAGAAAAATTTTAAACTGCTGACCATCACGGAATAATCTAGACCTGATCGTGTGACGTTTTCAACAGGAATCTTCAAATCGTAAGCCATGAAACCGGTGATGGAAAAGATGGCGCACCCAGAAAACATGCTCGTCAAACTGTCCACCAAGGAAACGATTATGGCGTCCCTGAAAGTGATGGCAGTGATTTTTCAGGACGTGTTGGGCACATAATAGTCGTGGAATCACCTGCAGCAGTTATTGCGAAATGGGTTATAGCTAGCCATCGTGATCAATCCACCAAATGCTGGGCCGAGTGAATACAAGACTTGAGCAGCAGCGTCAACCCATACCTAGAGTAGATCACGCTACTGAATGTCCCGGAGTCTCAAGCAAGCGGTTGAGCACTAAACACAAAACATATATGTAGGCTACCACATTTACTCAAAATCCTCCCAGACAGCTGTATTACTGTAGCTGTGGAGGGCCCATAGGAGCGTAATGTGACTGTCATATATGTTGACTCCTTTATCAGGGTCCATTCCATTCAAATAAGCTAGTGTCTTAGAGAAGGTCATCCCCTGACATCGTGATACACTTCAATGGCATCATTAAGCGTTATTGATTTACACCGCGTGCTACCTACAGTACATACTTGATGAGCACCAATTTTTAGTGGATCCTAAGTTTCTGGTCGTAAGCCCATCCTAAGTTTGAGGGTTTGGCGTTTTCTTGTGGCAAGCATCGAAGACTCCGACGCAGATATGCAGCAAATCCTCGCTGGTATCCACCCCTGGCTTCTTTGAAACTGGGGTAGCAACTGTGAGTTCTAGAGTGACAAAATGCTTCTGCCATGGCACACCTTCTGCATGGACGGACATATAAGTTATACTTCATAAGCGTATGGCATTGTTTTGCATCGCATCATGAATCCAGAGCAGCCACTGAGTCTCCAGCTTGGTCTGTGCCTCAGCAACACCCACACCTTCGCACACCGTCGAGTGCGCATAAGCGTTTGGCGATGTGGAAAATCATAAACACCCTAATGGAACGGATGATGCTCTCATCTGCGCAGAGGGTCATAAGAAGGAGTTAGTCAATTTAAAAGGACGTTTTTCGAGAGGAGGACTATGAGTCAACGCTTGGCCTAAACTTACCTTGATTTCTTTTAATTTCGAGAAGTCAGGAATAACGTAGAACTTGATTCCATCTATTGCCCCAGGCAACGTGACTCCACGAATCAGGAGTATTATCAGCATTACATAGGGGAGCGTTGCTGTCGCATATACCGCCTTGCCACTCGACTGTATTCCAGAGAAGAGGCATGCAAACACCAGGAGCCATGCTGCAGCGAGGCACGTAACCAGTCTCCATGACATGACACCAGTGTGGTCGAACGAATCGCTGATGTTCAGGACGAATCGGCTGAATAGACGATTACATTGTGCCTGCTGTCCTGCATTCCTGTCCCCGTTTAAACGCCCTACGGCCCAATCAGCACAGTGCCATGATGTCTTACTTGAAGTACTCATCAGTTGGCGACACCATTTTCATGCCAGAAATGGTTTCGTTGATACCAAATAAGGCAACAGCACTTCCATTCCAACACTGTTTGGCGTAGTAGCGAGTATAAGTATCGTTTAATTGATCCTGGCATCGACGGTCGTCCAGGTTTGAGCGGCAAGCTGTAACGAGCAAGAGAAAGTGAGGACGGCTGTGCAGACGGGTACAACTGACCAGCGTGCTCGATTTGAGCTAAACCTAAAACTTACTAAAGGAGATTCCATGTCTTCTTCTGCACAAGTGTGGATGCCTCAACCGCGTTTGTGTCCACTCAACTCTGGCTAACTTGTGGGAGGGGGATACGCTTTGAGGCGGCGGCTTGGATTCCATTGCATGCTATCTTGTAGACTTACAATAGTGTGCAGCAGGCAAGTGGCATCTCACCAAATACAAAACTCAATTCTCTTCAGGACAGCGTAGATGGATTTACGCTATAACTGGATTTAAAATCCATCCATTGGAAAATGATTTGGAAATTTGGCCTACTGCGTTGTTTTTTCAAGTAATGATGTTGGTGGTGAGTGTACGCTCCCAAAACAGCTTTTACCTTTGCTACGGAATGGGGATACAAGATCTACACTTGCCATCAGTGTTGTAGTCGTTCATGCAAGTGGACCATCGGAGTGATGAGCGAAATGAATCGGCCAGATAGAACAGGGCCCAAGCAATGACCATATTGTAGTAGAGCGATTTCAAGAATGAGATAACAACCATGGCCCATCCGAGACCTGGAAATAAGTGATCGCAAAACTTGATGAGATCAGGTCACAGAGGTCGATAAAATATAATCGAGGGCATCTTGTCCAAGGCGCTGGTCGTACCTTTACAGTTGGTTGGAGTCCCTGTCAGTCTCATCACTCTCACCTTGAAAAATAGGTGCAAGATTCTTGAAAACGCAGCTTGCTCCGAATGATGAATACTGTCCAAGGCATAGCTCCAAAAAATAAAATGGTAGACCAGCCAATAAAACTGCGCTCCAATACGGGATTAGAAATGCACCTAAAATAAAATCTATCATACTTACACGTGACGTACTGTTGTAGAGGAGCATACCTCCTCCATTCGCATAAGCCAAATAGGGAAATCGCCATATGTTTCCGAGTCCAACCGAGTATCCGATACAAGACAGGATGAACTCAGCATAATTGTTCCATTGAGGTCGAGCATGCTTCTCTGATTTCACTGCCGGTGATTTCCCACCGTTGTCCTCAATCCCCTTAAGCATATGCATAACAGTAGCGTCACCGTATACTGTACAGGTAGATATCTCACACACCATTTCAACCAAACTAATCCCCAATTGCTGAGCACGCAAAACGAAATTCCACGCATCAGCTCCCAAAAATGGGGTGGAACAAGTTGCGCGTTTGGTCTGGAACAGGTAAGAACTACGTAGCCCCTCCCCCGCTCAGAACTTGTTCCCAACAAGATGACATGCCCGACTGCAGCCTCACAAGTCAGTGTGGAAATGGCGGTCTCGTTTTGCGCACTGCATAAATCACGCAACAGGACCTCTTACACATGGACATATAAATATACAGGTACAACCAATGTCATGCCACTTCAGGCAACTTTGATTGGACTGTTTGGGGGTGCCTGTAGAATCACCAGTTCTCCATGGAATAGTGACAAAGGATTGCGGCTGACGGGCCGGATGTTGGCCAAGATGACCGGTTGGTTCCTGCGCAGGAGCACTGGGGGTGCTGGTTTGATTCACGCACACCTAGCCACGCATGCACTCGCACAGTCTCACCTTGAGAGCCTACAGTTAGTGCGTCAGCGGTTATCGCAGTGACCTTTGATGAAGGGTGGGAATGCAGAATAAGAGAGCTCCCTACGTTCCCTACCAGGCTCATCAGTGAAAATCTTGGCCGGCCCTAGGGCGAACCAATGGAAGGCCTGCGACGCACGAAAGAGCCAGGCAGTCCACGTACAGTATATATATATATATACCTCGTACAAGGGCCAGAGAATTCAGAGAGAAACCGCACGCGTCAGCCTCGAAGGAGGTTCTAGGGGTCACAGATAGGCCCGAACTGTCTAGGACGTAATTCATACAAGGAACTCAATATCACTCACCGACCAATGCTTGCAAACCAAACCCGTCACTCGGTCTTGTCTCGCCCTGACCTAGGAGAGGCAGATATGTTCTCTGAACCAGTGCACTGAAGTGCAGATAAGATGTCCGCGTCTACTGCAGTGCTCTGGTAGGTTAGAAAAGGGTGTCTTAAAAAGGCCCATGCCGTAGACATTTCATGTACGATAAAAAAGTTGGTTCATCAATTCTGCACAGGCACCGTACAGTAGGTCAAATCTGGCACTTTATCAGCAACAGAACGCTAGAGGAGAAATCCCAATCGAAATAAAGCAAAATAAACCAGAAAAACGATTTTGGGAGATTTTATTCTTCAAAAATATGTTTTGAAGCCGGTCGCTTGGCGGGTTTTATTGAGTGAAATTTGTTTATAAAAGAGAACATCCAGAAGTGCATAATTCGAGAAGACTTATGTAGATAGTCATCAGGGCTGTGATAAGTTTATTTTCAGTCGGCTGTTAAAATAACGAGCAGCAGCGTGTCATGAGCTCGGGGGTCAGTGCCCTCTCACTCTACAGTATGCTTTAGGAGTATGAGCCTGCAACCCAGTTACGCATGCCGCGTGATCTTTAGATATGAAAACCAGAGATAAATACTCTAGGTCCTGTATTTTTTTTTTTAGTTTTAGAGTCCAATGGAATGTAGCACTGATGGCCATATGCCAGACAGGGAGACTGAACCTTCTGTCGTCAAGTCGAATCTAACCAGTCAAATTCGATATTCGTCCAAGCAGAAAGTTCTTCCGCCTCGCTTCATCGCCTTGGAAGTCAGTTCAGTGTGGCATGGTCCAACAAAGTCTGCAGGAACAATGTGAATTCGAATAACTCGACATAATTGATCGCTTACCGTTTGATCGTCAGACTTGCAGTGTGTGCATCGTGATCGCACAACACACGAAAGACACGATGATGAGAAGGATTCAAATGATATTTGAAAAGCCGCCAGTGACCAAATCCACTGAATGTCGACCTCTCGTGGTCGGGTGATCCTCGTGCCCTATCCACTTCCTGGGCGCCAGTCCAACACACGTGCGGGCTGGGCGGCTATGCTTATTGTTAGACTTGACTCCTTCTTAGCCTGCATAAAACTCTCGTCATCGCAGCGTCCATCCACTCCAGTGAAACATCAACCGGACTGTTTGATTTGCCACAGCTCTCTGCAGACGTCCCATCAAATCCTACAAAAGAGAGAAACTGCTGGCCCTGTAGGCTGTGATACACATGTACGAAAGAGTTAGAAGAGTGTGCTGTCCTCATATGAGTATTCTATGCACAAAGGGATTGAAACAGGTCACGGCTACGGTAAATTTACAAATTTGAATTCCCGCGGACATTACTTTCATTTACCTGCTTATGACAAAATTGCTCAATTCTCGTCTAGACAAGTGCGAAATCCTCGATTTTTTTTCATGCATTTCCGTTTTTCCTCCATCTCTCTTGGTGGATTTTCGATTCAGTTGGTCGTAAACACTCGGTTTTATCGAATTTTTATGCGGTGGTGCGTTTCGCCCGTTTCGCGTTATTCCATCTGATTTAGGGTTATAAGGTAAGCTAAGCATTTACTTTAGACTGATATTGGATCTTAAATCTTAGGTACCTAGTGCTATGCACATTCGACTAAAGGACACAGACAGTGTCGTTTTTCTTTCGCGCTTGAACGCTTTCATTTGTTTTTCTGGCGAATTTTTCATTTGTGTTAGTTTTAAGTGGGAAGCAGAGTTTGCATAATGTGAGGACATTATTGACCGATAGCGATTGCCAAGGTAACGCTCTATTTTTGTCATTTCAGCCTAATTAGTGTAGAACTAACAGTAGGCGTGAGCGCACACTCCGGAAAGTATTACAGTTTTGTAATCAAATGTGCGGCTGGATAGGTTCAGTGCTCAGGTACCATATGTTACGCAGGTACGATGTGGTTGTCAAGACTGATAGGCATTTACCATCGGTTTTTTACTTTCTATAGTTTTTAAGTTTCGCGTTAAACGGGAAATTGTGCGGTATGTACAACAGTAATGGTGCTAGTTGAATTTTGCGTCAGCTATGTCAGATTTTAGCGTGGTACAAAGCGTTTCTAGGTCGAATAATTACATTTCACTATACTTTACTAGCAGCTAATGTTAGTACGCTATGTGAGAGGGTACGCTCTTGATTATGCAATTTCGGTAGAGTGCGCATTTAGGTCATTCTAGGCCTGTTGTGGCCTAAATTTTTGAGTTACCATCTGTCAAAACAGGAAAGATTTCGAATGAAAATGATAAAAAAAAGTTGGGGCGATCTTTCATTTTGCAAACGAGCCACCTTTTTCTCTTATTGTGTACGTTTTTTGCGTGAGAAGGCGCTTCAGCCGGCTGTGAGCTTATTTTTAAGCGAGCTTTAGAATAGTCTATTCTACTTATCGATTCATAGAGGAAAGCATGTTTGTATGGACTGTATTCTCATGGAGGAGTCCAGTTTCGTCGCCGGTAGCCTAGGTTCTTCTCTTTGACTGTGTGCTTTGCTTTGATGCGTTTAGTATCCATCGTGAAGAAACACCGGATTTAGAACTTTGCTTAAAACTTTCCACGGTTTTTTTAGGTTTCTTTTTCTGACGCATGATGGCGGAATTTGTCGATTCGTCATCAACGACTCTTGTTTGCGAATCGTATAATCCAAAAGTTTGTGATCCTGCAAAAACGGCTTGTAATCAGTTCGTAGAATGCAACAAGACGAATAACATGGTCGACGCTTGTTACGCCGTTTGGTCCAACGATACGGCGACTGGTGTCAGGGTAAGAAAATGTTTTTTGGAGCTTTTTTGATCAAAAATTGGATGAACGCCCAACTTTTTTAGATTAAACTGAAAGGATGTTGGTTGAGTCAAGCCGGGAATCATAATAATTGCGATCAAGATCGATGCGTTACGGACAAGCCTACTTCGAAGACGATGCTCGATGGTAATGAGCATATAACCTACTATTGCTGCTGTAGCAAACCCAAATGTAACGAGCAAGTCGAGTTTGTGCAGCCACAACCGCAACCACTGAGCGAAACTCCCGCTCTGAAAAGAAGTAAGGATAAGAATATGAGGATTTGACATTTTCTTCACGATTCGAATGGTTTTTCCAGATTCTGGGAATTCGAGCACAGAAAATGCCTCATCAACGGCATTGATGTATGGTTTGGTGCCGATAATACTCGGTGCATTCATCGTGGTCGCCGTTTATTATCTAATTCGGCGGTATAAGCTACGTAATAAGGTCAAACGATTGGCATCAGTGGATGGAAATGGTGGAATTTTATTAAAAACACCTTCTTCGCCTACAGCTCCTCTGAAGCCAATACAGCTGGACCAGGTGGGCGTCTTCTTTATACCATTCGTTTATTCTCAGACTTAAAAACCACTTTGCTTTGCAGATCGTAGCGAAAGGACGTTACGGTACAGTATGGCGAGCACACATGGGTGTGGACCAGTTGGTAGCCGTCAAGAAATTTCCGCCGCAAGATGATGAAAGTTGGAAGCAAGAACAATCAATTTATTCTACGCCCGGCTTGAAAGATAATAAGAATATTCTTCGTTTCATCGGAGCCGAAGTTCGATGTACGGGTTTGGCAATGGAATATTGGTTGATCACCGCATTTCAAGAAAATGGTTCCGTTCATGATTATTTGAAGGTGGGTGGTGGGGAGTGTATGTACACTAGATCAGGGAATAGAAGGGTTTTATGTTTTTTCAGACTCATACATTAACGTGGTCGGAATTTCTCAATATCTCGATTGGGATGATGAACGGACTGGCATTTTTGCATGAAGAAAAGGGCGGATGTCAAGATCCTTCGTATAAACCGGCAATCGTACATCGTGATTTCAAAAGTCGAAATGTGTTGTTGGGTCGTGATTTAACTTCATATATTTCTGATTTTGGTTTGGCAATCAGATGCGTGAATGGAAGGACCGCAAAGGGCGTACAAAATCAGGTATGCTATATTTTAGTTGTCGGGGGGATTTATAAGAAAGGGTTTGGTTTTTAAGGTTGGGACTCGACGATATATGGCGCCGGAGGTATTGCAAGGGGCCACTGACATGAACGCTATCGCTTTTGTGTATATCGACATTTATGCGGCCGCCTTGGTTTTGTGGGAACTTCTCTCTCGGTGTACGTTTATTGAAGGTGAGGATACGCGAATGGAAGAAGTTTTGTCTGCGGGCGTGTTTATACAAGTTTCAAGGTGCCTCTCGCGGGGCCATGGTGCAGTAAACGATTGATATATGTTTTTAGGTGAAGTGAGTGATTACAAACTGCCGTACGAAGAGGTTGGTACGAAGCCGTCGTTACAAGATCTTCAAGTGTATGTGACTGAAGAAAAGAAACGCCCGATCATCAAAGACAGTTGGCGACAGCATCAGGTAAGCGAGTTTGGAATAAAAAGTGTGATGGTATTTGAAATTTAGTTGATCGGATTTAGCAAGGCTCGTTGGTCTGCTCAACCATCGAGGAGATGTGGGATATGGAGCCAGAAGCTCGAATAATGGCCGGTTTGGCTTACGAGCGGTTCTCGGCGTTGAGATCGTCACTACTTCATCCGTCGAGCGTACTGGTTGTGGGCCATTCGGGCGAGAGTGAAACAAAGAATGCGGCCGAGCGATCGCCATTGATTTCTGAGTTACAACCGCCAGTTTCGTCAGATGCAGCGTCGGCGTGAGAATTATGAGATTGGATATATTGAGGTACAAAGAACAGGTTTTTCATTTGTTCAAACAGCTAGCCGGCGCAACTCCGTGGTATAAAAACTTCAGGTTAATGTTATGAGATAGTAGGACTCACCTCTGCCTAACTTTAGAAGTGAAGAGTACCACTGTCTGCGATTTCTTGCTATATCTGCGAGTTCAAGTTTTGCTCTGGTTGCGTTTCAAGTGTTGTTTTGAGTCATCTTGATAAAACGGCTTTTTGCCCTCGTATCATTTCGAACGGGACCTCTTTTATTGTAACGTGCTTGTGATTGATTCTGAGGGGTCCGTTTGTATGTTTCCAATTTCCCTCACTGCTTTCCCGTGGCTGCGTTGTATTGTTGTAGCTGTGTACGGACTGCTTGTTGGCCTACCTCTGGCCTGGTTTTGTCTAAAATGTAGAGTCGGTTTATCATTTTGTGTAATTTTCATTTTATTTTGCGTTCTTATAGATGGTAGTTGGTGTTAGAGGGCTCTCCCGGTGATGATGACTGGTGGCAGGATGGAAGTTAAGGTGCTGCTAGGCAGTGTCGATTGGTGTGTTGTGTGTAAGTGGTATGCCAGTCTTTAGTGCTGTGTGGTTTGTAAAGGTCTTGTAGTAAATGTTGATGATGCGCAGGGAAGGGAAGTAAAGAGCATGGTAATACTGTTGGCAAACCGCGCCTTATTGAAGTGTTTTTGTCGACTAATTTATGGTGATTCTGGAAAGGGGTATAATTGGCGGATAGTGATGGGCACGTAGATGACAGGTCACAATAGGAGCGAGGATGGGAACGTGCTGCGGTCGGGTAGTGAATACTGTGCTGGTGGCTCACCCGTGGCCTGTGTTAACTGTGGGCCATGCTGTCGAGTCCAGGACCATGGATTGTAAGCTCGTACGTCTGTTGTGGATTGAAATGACGTCTGGTGGCAGTGATGGCGAGTTCGATCGGTTGTATGAATTCGGTGTGCAAGTGTATGACAACCTATTTCGGCTCTGTCCATGGCTGCAGCATTTCTTTCCAACTCTGGCCACTGTACCGCCTGGAAAAGACCCGAGGGCGGTGGCTATGTTTCGAAAGCAGGCGTTAAGATTGGTGAGCGTGGTGGACACAGCGGTCAAATATTGTGATCGATTGGATGAAATCGATCATCGATTGCGGGAACTGGGAAGACGGCATAGGGCGTATGTGAATGGCAAGTTGAAAGCGGATCATTTCAAGTTGATGGAAGATGCTGTGGTGGCAGTGGTGTGGGATTATGTGGAGAAACAGAAGCGAGGAGGGCAGTATGTGGGTCAGTGCGGGGACCAGTTGGTCAGGGCAGCCGATGCTTTGACTGCCTTTGCCAAGTATATCGTAGATCAGATCATAATTGGGTATGCGGGTTGATGAAGGTGCTGAGCACCCAGCTATGTAGCAGGGGTGGTTCTTCGGGGCTGGGGTTACGTTGACTTGCTTGTATGTCAGTGAGCATCGACATCATGAATACTGTACCAAAGCCTCTGGAAAACTATTCTTGCTAACTGCACATCCCTCCCCTACGTTTGTGTGGGGATTTCAAAGTGGTGTGTCTGATGTCAGAGGTACTTGAGCTGCATGACTGTGATCGCACTTTCCTTACATGTTCATCCCGCTATTCCACTACCACCATACTAGGACCAGCGGCTTCAGGTGCAAACACAGCCCCTGCAGCATGCGCTATAGCCTGTAGTCGGTCCTGTAGTAATTGGTCCTATTGTAGAGGTATTGACTAACCTAGACTAGTTCTTGATTTGCATTGATACTAACCTGCTGTTTTGTGTGTGCCTTTGGTGGCCCTCTCATGATCAGTCGGGAATCGGGCCGCCTTAGTAAACGGCTGCTTTCGTATCGCGTCCCGGGTCGCCCCTCTATTGCGTGGCAGGGCGGCCAGTTCACACTATAGCAGTCGCTGTAAGAATAACTGGATCTAGGAAGGTGGATGATGAGTGATCTTATTTCCGATGTGGTTTCCTGCTGCCAAGCCTAATCTCTATCTCCCGGAGATAAGGCAGCTATGCTTAAACATGTCGCACCGCCCGTTTGGCAGTCAAACTTTTACTAGCACCAAAATAAGACACATACAGAATAGCAAAGCGACAGTGGAAAAATTGCTGTGGCAGAAGGAAAAAGTTTACTTGAAAGTTCTGCCAAAACCTTCCGATGTCCCCACCGTAGTTAAAGTATTAGCACCGTTGACTAAATACCATGGCGCTCCCACAGTGATGCCACGGAAATAAGAGTCGGATAGGAGGGCATGTGTGGGGAGGGGGAACAGAGTATCTGCAGTATGCAATATGTGAATGGCTGATAGTGTAGACATTTGATCACAAGAATGAATGATCCCTGTGCAGTAGTAATGCTGACAGAAAGAGATGAATGATGAAACTCATATATTGGATGTCAGGCACAGATTGTCTGTAAGTATGCACAAGATGCCAGACGCGTGGGTTCGTATTACTGGACGGGTGAGTGGTCGAGTTCTTGCACGACACCAAAAACTGGCCTGCAACCAAATCTTCCGACCTGCCTATTGCAGTCCATGGCTGAGACATGACCCCGTACTGTAGCTGACGGGCCCGTGCGGAGGACCGATTTCCAAACGATCCTCTACAAAGACATGTTCGAGATCCTCTCAGCCCTCATTTCAGCTCCACTTTCCTCATATCTGTGGGTTAACCCTCTTTGAAATCCTATATTTTCCAGGATAGCAACTAATTTACGACTCTCATTAGATTGAGCATGTCATTATGCAGGCAGGGTGTCGAAACATGAATCAGTCTCTGACCGTGATTCCTGTTCCAATTGTAGCCGTGACTCCGACCATATGTTTTGAGTCGGGGCTCGCTCTGATTCCACTTTTATACCCCATAGCGACGGTGACCACAGTAATAGCAAGGAGTTGGACCTATAAATCAGAAGGAGACTGCATCTTCTATACCGCAATGTTATAAATTTCCAGCGGGCTTATTTACACCTTGTCATAAGCAGTTACAAGTGTCTGTGCCAAGTGTGCGCAGTCGGCCTCATAGTTCTTGGTGATCAAATTTAATTTTATATTGCATTTTTGACGAAAAAAAAGGTGTAAAAAGATACAGAAGACGTTTCGACGACACTTACCATTATTGCTTAATTTTGAACCGTTTTATGGACGGCTATTCTGATTCATATCAATTTCGGCAATGCATTAGGTACTGTACTGTGTTATTAGAAATGTTTTTCGAACGCTAAAATTTATGTTCTGTCAAAAAGTGCGATCGAACCAGTAAAACTTCTTTTTCCTTCATCATGGCTGGCATTATATTCTATTTTTCTTCTTGTTTTCTTTGCGTATATTTGTTTTCCCCCACACCAGCGAAGGGAAGACCCAAAGGGGAGGCCGCGCACACTCTGTGCAGACACAAACTGCTTATGACAAGGTGTAAATAAGCCCGCTGGAAATTTATAACATTGCGGTATAGGAAATGCAGTCTCCTTCTGATTTATAGGTCCAACTCCTTGGTAATAGAGTACATGTGTACCAATGAAATATGTGACCTACAGCACCTGGCCAGTATCTCTCCTCAGAGACAAAGCAACGGCCTAGATGAGGCAATGGCAAGAAGGCACACCATGTTGAGAATGTTCCATAGCGCAATTAAAATCTTTTTGATATACAACTGATTCAATAAGGTCCTTTGAAGACAAGCAACGACGATGTCACTAAACTCTTTTTCAGGCTAATAGCAAGCTAGGAGTTAATTGGCTAGTGTGTCTGCCTAGAGACTCTATAGCCGGCCTATTATGTCCCTTTCAAGCATGAGTAGGGTTAGCAGGAATCAGAAAGAGGGAAAGCAAAATCAGGAAGTAACTGTGGTCAATATTCTTTCGTCAACAAAGTCGAGAGTGGAAGTTCAGAAGACCAATTTATCTCGTCTCCTGTCCTGTTGGATAATCAGTCCCTCTACCGTCTCTGGTCGAGGAGTCGACCCGATGAAAGGGAAACACGCCAACTTGCCCCAGCGAGTATTCAATATGAACTTCGTAAAAGCAGCCTCAATGTTCACAAGCGAGAGGTATTCGCTGCACATGTCATCAATCCTTCCTCCTGCGCGACTCTTGTTTTTGTTCCTCGGAATATCCTTGGATCGAACTACATTTTAGGCTGGCCAATTAGGATCAGCAGGAACACCACTCGGCCAACACTTGCCATTTCCATTTGGACAATCCAGTCCAATTGTGCACAATACTGCATTGCATAGTCCGAAAAGACAAACAGAAACCAAAGGGGGTGGTTAGAGGACAGCTGAGTGCATGGCTGACTTCTCAGGTTGAAAATTACAGTATGTACTCACGATCAAATGCGCGTTCCTGCTTGTTGGAGATAAATAGCAATCAGCTTCTGAACTTCTTCCTTCCGTAGCCTCACTGTCTGCCGGATCATGGCAGAAGGAAAAAGAATTATTGATCTATTCCGGCTCTATCCTATACTGTCAACCCGTTCGGTTCGGTCAACCCGTATTTTTCAGCTTCAGTCGCAAGACGCACCTTGCTCCAGACGCGATGATCCCAGCTTCCGTTTTGTTTGGTTGCAGAAATCAGCTATCTTGTTTGCTTGGTGCCTGCTATCTTTGCATCCTTAACACTCTCGCTGTGATTTGTATGGGCTCATGTCAAGCAAGTGCAGGCTCCCAGTCTAACCGCATGGTCGAGCAGAAGAAGGAAAGCTCAATCGCGGTCTTCTCACTGACCCACCTCAAACATGGTTACTGTGCTGCTATGGTCCTATTTAACGAATTCGCTCCTCGTCCTTACTCTCATCAATATTATTTTCACAGCCGAAAATAAAACCGAAAATAAACTTATCACAGCCCTGATGACTAACTAGTTCAAAGATCTTCCCAAACTCTGCACTTCTGGATGCTGACGCGTCAGCCTGATTGGCACAGCCTGGAATGCTCACGTGTGGCTGATGAGACTGTTGCAACCCCATCAGAGTAGTCTGGCAAGTCAGACTCCCAATCCACCTGGGCAGTCAAGCAGAGGCAGGATAGCTCAATCGCGGCCATCTCTTTCACCCACCCCAATAAGTTACGTACTGTGCTGCTATGGTCCTATTTAACTCCTTCGCTCCTCGTCTTTACTCTCATCAACGAGTCACAAGGAGGCACGGCACGCATACATCGAACGAGAGCAACAACACAGTCAGTCACACTGGATCATCGGCATCACTCATCACACAGGTGCTTCTCCGGCTTTTGGCTTCTTCTTCTTCGACTTTTTCGATTTCTTCTTCTTGCCCTTGCCCTTGCCTTTGCCTTTGCCCTCGTCGCCGGTCTCGTTTGCAGTCGCCAACTCGCTGGTACCCGTCGTCGTATCGCCACCGCCCTTCTTCTTGCCTTTGCCCTTGCCTTTCTTCGACTTCTTGGACTTTTTCGACTTGCCCTTTTTCTTCTCCGGCTTCCCGGGTGCACCCAGGTCGGCCGCGGGTAGCGTATCGGCAGCGGGTTGCTGATCGGCGGCGATTGGCAACGGCTGTTGACCGGGCACTGGCGTCCAGTTCGTACCGCACGTTTGATCGACCATTTGGAAGAGGGCTTGACCGAACGGCAGACCAGGCATTCCTTGCTGGCACTGAATCTTGTGCACGAGCAGGTACACGCCGACGGCCACCACCGCAAACGCCAGCAACTGCACAAACATTCTTCGACGATTCTCGACCACCGACCACCCTCGAACACTGCAGATGGACGAATGAACGAACCTGCGATGGGGGATCCTTTTATGCTCAAGGCAGTGTACAGTAAGGGGACAAAGTGTAAAGCGGATCGAATAGCTACAATAGTGTAATGCGCCCTGTGGGGTTTTGGTGCTCCCTGTGAATGGTACCTCCTTTCGGTTTTTTGCCCAGCCATGGGTCACAGTTTCTTCGAAAGGCATTGCCAATGAGCACGTGCACAAGTTTCCCATCAGCTTTTGTTTGTCCCGGTGTAGCCTCCGTCCAGTCGAATTATACTACAATTTGTGCACTCATTTATAGTCGATCAAATAAGGCACAGCCTGTGTCGAAATAAAAGTGCCTCAATTGAGTGCACACTTACCTATGCCATAAAACGTCAAAAAGAAAAAAGACAACTGGGCCGATCGTGGAAGTTACAAAAAAAGTGGAGAGCAAGCAACTGGGCAGCTCGTACTGGCATCGCTTCATGGCGTTGTTTTGCCCTGACGCGGGTGCATGAACAATAAGGTGGGCATCGAGGATGGGCTTCTGGAGAAAGGCGATGGTTCGGAAGTGCTGCATCGGATGACGGGAGTGGACACTGGGTGCCTGAAATGGACATAAGAGTGGATCAACGGTTGAGTCAGAGGAGGGCAATTGACCCGGCCGGTGGGCAGGGCTATTGTGACCAGCACGCCGGCGGCGGGAGAACAACCCCCCCCGCGACCCACCCCCAAACCCCCCCCCCCCCCCCCCCCCCCCCCCCCCCCCCCCCCTATTAGTGGAGTCCTCTATCATGTGGCTACCAAGGGACACTTACAATGAGACCCGCAAGAGCTACAGTAGTGAGGAGAAAGGTACCTGCGAGAGAGCATAATTCCAGTCCAGATTGAGAACATGCTGCATGGACTCGAGAGTGCTCGTCGGAGTGCTGCCCCACAACCAACGCGATCCATGGATCTATGACCATTCCGACACACTCGCTCGCAAGTGGCTTTAACCACTGGGAACTTCCGTTAGAGCAGTGCAGCGACGAGACGAAAAGCAATGCACGATGATCTCGGGAATCTCGTTAGCGAGATGAGAGCAAGAGGATGGTCGAGTCCTGGCGACAACAGGGACCCATTGACGAGGTTTGGCCCCATCAGAATCGCCTCCTCGAGGTTTGTCCACAACAAGCCCTGGCGAAAACTCTGTCTCCGCGCGCTGTTCTTACCTCGCTTCTCTCCGTTGATTCGATGCTGCTGTCGATTCCTAAAGACTCACTCGGCGGATGATAAAAGGTCAGCGACTGGCCACGCTCAAGTACGGAACCTGGCCAGTCGCGTCTGATGACGCCGAGCATGTTGTCGTCCAGCGATGAGTGTCGACGTACAGCAAGGAATCGTGGAACCGAGGGACGTCGTCGACGGCTGACGATCGATCGCATCCTTCATTATCAGGTCGTCCAGCTGGATGGTGGCGTTAGAAGCTGGAACAGACGCATTGGCCTCCGGCTGACGACCCGTCCAAAAATGCTGCAGCAGCTGAAGACCCCAAAGATCGCACCTGAAATGGAACGACATCACCGACATCGCGGGATAGCAACTAACGCCCAACCTACCTGCATGAATCCCAGGTTGACCCTAGCCGATGGCAAGATAGGGTCAACTAAGAAGCCCCCTAGCCCGCGGGTAAAGGGCCAAATATCGACCCTCCCCTGGACCGACCAGGATGGGTAAAAAAAGGAACTCGCGTCATCCGCGTAGCTGCTAATCTTTGGCTCTTGTCCTACAATGCCCAGTCCTTTGGCCACTTTATCCCACCTGATGTAGTTGGTCACTGCTGCTGACACGCACATATATACTGTAGCAGTGCGACAGCCTTCTCCCTACTTGGGTGGAAACTGGCAGATTTGTATCCTTCCATGACCTGAAGAGGCAACTAGCCCGCTTCGGTGAATTCCCATTTTTAGAACCACCAAATTATCATTAGCGTATCCATTTTTGGGAACCTGCTCACAGCCTTGAACCATTTATATGCGCGGAGAAGCAGCTCGGTCGCCGCAGATAAGTGACGAGGTCATGGAACGCTATCGCAACTATTAGTCGAAAGCCAAAATTTTTACTTCCCAGCTGTCCCCCTTTTGCAATCAAGAATTTCGACTTTTTTGCATACTCGTAGGTGCTGAAGGTCCAGAATTTCGGCTACACATACTGTTTTTCGATATTCCAACATCGATTTTAAAGTGCACTTGGAGTCGAACTGCATTGACGTCCAAGAAAGGTGTTGCAAACAATTGCACATTACATTTCCTCGCAGCTGGCTTTACACTTTCTGACCAGCAATCCTGACTTTACAATGTGTGGTGCATAAAAGTGGGATTCTCTGCGTGGACTTCTGATTCCAGTGCAATTGCTGTGCCATCGACTGTTTGTGGCGAGATAGACCCGCTTTCGGCTCTGATCGTGTTGTCAGGCTCGGCGTTGGTCTACCTGCTCGTCCACAAGCAACTCTGTGCTGATCTGTGCTTGCGTGCTTGTGCCTTGCGATGTGATGATGGTCAGGTAAATGGAAACTGCCTCGGGTTAAGTACAGGTCTCACATAGCGCTCAACTACACTGCTCGTGATGCCCCGCCTGAAGCTGTTCGCACTGAATGGCGATGACCAGATTGGTGAGTGAGTCATTGGGTTGGAAAGCCATACAGTTCCGATCCACAGGGCGAACAATCAACAATTGCGATCCACAGGGCGAAGTCTGCCTTGATGGGTTGTTTGGGGTGGCCGCCTGGATTCCGAGGCGTATGTCTCGCACGTCAGGTTTGCAATTACGGGCGGGTATTTTACTCGCAGCAGGATAATTCATTTCTTGTGTGATACTTATTTCTGACCCTCGTTGAGGCCCATCGTTGACCCATTCATTTGGGCCAAGGCCCATCGTTGAGGTTGACCACTGGAAGTCCGAAATAGCCGTTGGTCTGCACCCTATTGGCTCATCACCGTCCACCATGCAAGCCCCATTCGACTCCTATCCAGTTCCCAGTGCCAACAAAATCTGCATCTGGCTGGGGAAACTCATCGCCCGTCTCATCGTGCTAGCTCTCATTATTTCCGTGCTTCTGTCCCTCCACCTGCGAAACAGGCGAGAAGTAAGAATCTTTATTCCCGGCTAGGTATACTGTAGGTGCCTCACGTATTTGCCTGCAATGGATCTATCGAAGTGTGGAGGCCAGTGGATGCTTTTATTTCGCTGGGGAAACCGCTGATTTAGGTACCATGATGCAGCGCTGTGGTGTAAGGTTTGAATTAACCGTGCAGCCTACAGTACGTCGATGTACTGTACTAGTTCACTTCAGTAATTCCGAGGCCTCTACATCAACATCTGAAGGCTTCACGCAGGACCAGCATGGATACACTCAGACTGTCGAGAATTCTCCGTCGCCTTATGATCGAGTGATCAACCATGATGCTGCCACTCTTTGCTGATCTTTGCTTGTGCCTGTTTGTGTCTCAGCTGCATTTGATGCCTGGTGAGCTGTGTGAAACTGCGATAGTGGTGCCTTAGATTAGCTGGTCTCGCATAATGCTCAAATAGGGTAGAGCACTCCGCTAATGCTAGTCCTGGTGGCGTGCCATAAGGTCGTTAAAAGTTCCAGAGCACTGACCATAGGAATAAAGGCTTCTGCGAAAACAAAATGCGACATTTCTGAGGATGGAAATACACGTAATAATGGTAAAAAGTACAACAAAGTCCTACGATGTTGTGCCCACTGTTCAGTGCGTGCTACTCCAAGTACCAAACAACAGTACAAAGTTGACTTTATTCGACTGTCCCTCCTTCCGCACTGACCCAGGTCCAAGCCCCTTTTTACATCGAGTAGCCTGTCAAAATCTGGCTCATAGCTTTCCCAGCCTACGTGTATCTCTATATCGTTCATCGCTTCTACTCGCCATGCCTAGCTGCCTAATAGCTCTCGCTCCACTTCTGGACAGGCTCACCAAATCAAGACATAGCATCAAGATGTTTTCAGTGCAAAGCTATCACACGAAATAATTAGTCATGACATTCTGCAGTATGCATATGCAATTACATAATTTCCTCACCGGCTTCCTCCTCGAAGACATCATCACATGCCATGACTTCCATCCCCTCACAATTTATCCCCAGCCAGGGTGACATGTGATTTATGGCCTGTGTGCATTACACTGCTGATCCCATGTGGCTATGATTCTCCCTCTACCGAGCCGAAAAAGGCCAGCAAAGCATAATTTTCAATTTTAAACAGGTGAGAAATAATTGATAATTGGCGTAAAAAGGTGATAATTACCGTATGAGATTTTTACAGCCATCGAATGAACCAATTCAGTTAGATAGTTCGTTCAATGATAAAGTGATAATCTGAAGATGCCTCGAAAAAGGTTATCAAAAACCGGTAAGTTCCGGTAGATTTTCTCTTTCCGGTAGAATCTTTGTAAAAGTTTGGATTTTTTGAATTGACCTTTGTTAAAAATTTTTTGTCTTAGACGGAAAACCAAAAAAGAAATTAAAATCAAATGGCACGACGGCATCTGGATCAAAACCGACCGAAGATGAACAATTCAAAAAAGCTCCACATTCGTTTATTTTTCATCGTGGGAAAGTTGGTCGCTGTATTTTGAGTTTGATTAGGGACATGAGACGTTTGATGGAACCGTACACGGCCATGCGATTAAGAGTAAGTGTCGTACCAACTCTGTTCTTGAGAAATGTATCTCGAAATTCGCGAAATAAGTCTCAGTCGATTAGATGGTTCTTAGCAAGCGTAAACTAAAAACTAAAACGCACTCAAATTGTTATGTTTTTTCGTGAATCTCTGTGTTCTCAAGTGTTTTTGGAATTTTCACGATTACCAGGTAAATTTCTTCGCTAAAAATGCCGTATCATTTTAGGCAAGCAAGAAAAACGTACTCAAGGATTTCGTTGCTGTTGCGGGTCCTTTGGGCGTAACTCATTTGCTCACTTTTACACGGACGGATGAACACATAAATCTGCGCGTTATTCGAGTTCCAAGAGGTCCTACTTTGACATTTCGGGGTAATTATTTTTATTTTTTGTTTTTTCGTATCCTAGATTTTCTTATTTCTTTTAGTTCACCAATACGCGTTGGCACGCGATGTTATTTCATCACTGAAGAAACCGTCCAATAATCAAGCTCAATTCCGTCAACACCCGCTAATAGTAATGAATAATTTCAAATTTCAAAAATCAGATGATGAAGATCAGAATCAAACGAATGGAAGACATATTTCTTTAATGCAAACGACCTTGCAGAATATGTTTCCATCCATCAATATCAATTCGGTGAGTCTAAGATCGTGGGTTCGTTTTGGTTGGTCTCTTCCTTGATATACACGAGCCATAAAAAGGGCGAAGCCACAAGTGCATGGGAGACGGGAAAAGTAATCTCCCCTGGGGCGGGGTGTTGTGTGCTGTCAGTCGTATTACGGCTCACGAGAGCTAAGCGAAGACTCGACCGCTTCCTAGGTTGGCTTTTACGAGACTCCAACCATCTTGACTACGGGTGGTGCACAAAGGCATAGCAATGACTAATACGCATATAGGCACACTGTGGACTAAACACACCATACGTACGGCGCCTGCCTTGTAGCCTATTCACGCCCAACGTCCAAAACCAACAGGTGTAGGAGTCGAACCTTGACCGCCATCCTCCCAGCCCATTTTAGGACGAAGCTGTGTGTTGTAGGAGTCTCTCGACTCTGGGTGTTTGGCAGTGGATCAGAGACTCTTTTAAGACTGCTCTCGATGTAACCTTTCTGCAGGTTCAACTGAAAAACATTCGACGTTGCGTCTTATTCAATTACGACAAAGAAACGGACACAGTTGAATGCCGCCATTAGTAAGGTCTTCTGATTTTTCTTTTGTAGTTTTCGCCAGCTTGTTTATTTTAGTACAATAAAAATTGCACCAACAGGACTGAGTCGTTCAGCGAAGAAATTGCTGCCAACTCGCAAGAAAATACCTGATTTGGGAAGCTATAAGGATATTAGCGATTATTTTCTCACGTAAGGCTTAATTCTGTTGTTATAACTCGGACGTACTGTACGTGGACAGTGGTTCATTTTTAGGCCGGGTCAATTGAGTGAAAGCGAATTTGAAGGCGATGGGCAGAATGAAGTAGAACTTCCTCAAGACATGCCTGGACGTGCAGGGTGTGAACGATCATCACAAGCCGCCGTGAGGTAAGGTGTTTTGACGGACGTGCGGTTGGCGTCTATCGAATCTGATTCCCTATTATGGCCTATCTGCCCCATTCATCACATTCACGGATAATCATGTGATAAATGACGCTAGGCAGGCGAGTCAACTGGCTAAGGAACTATGCGACCCCAAGACATGAAACACCTGACTTATGCATGCACAAACGCTGTAGAGACCCTCAACACGGAGATGACATCTGAAAACATTACCCGTCAAGATGATGTTTCAGACACAATTCAGTGTTTCGGTGCTCTCAAAGCTCAGGGGTTTAGGTCCTGATCGTGAGACATGAAGTAAACGCAAAACATTTCCTCAAAATTGTGGAAATGTGTTTTCTTTTGGGGAAATTTTGTTACGGTCTTATAACATCTTTTGGTTTTATTTCTGGGGATCCGGCTGGTTGATCTTTTTTGACTTACGATTTGTCATCTCTAATGGTTTGAGTTAAAACTAAAAGTGCAACGTTTGTTCCACGGGAGTAATGGGGATCGTTAACTTACATAGTTATAGCGCAGAGTAGAAAGAAAACTGGACTTAATTTGAGAATTAGAGGAAGGAAACTTGACGAATGACATTGTGAGTTGTTGTCAGAAATTGCTAAGTTCCCATGCGCCAATGTTTATGAAGAATATCAAAACAGACGAAATAGTAGCATGGGTTTTGTTTGTGAGGGTGAAAACTGTGATGTTGAACTCGAGCTTGAAAATTTTTCCAGTTGTCGCCACTATGCTAAATGGTGGAAGCATTTTAGCTCGTGTTGATTTTTAGTCCAGGTTTATAAATTTTGCCAACTGTTTTCAGATTAGTCGAATTGGGACCACGGTTAACACTGCAACTGATTAAAGTCGAAACGGGAATTGCGGACGGAGAAGTACTTTATCATAAATATATCAAAAAAAGTGCTAAGCAAGTGGCAAAACAAAGGAAGAAATTGGCTGAAAAAAGGTAAAATAAAAAGGGTGTTTTTTGTCGAAAGAATAACTTTATTGTTTTGATAATTTTTCAGAAAAATTAAAGAAACGCGTCGTCGAGAACAAGAAGAAAATGTGAGAAGGAAACGGAAATTAGAAAGTAAAGAAGATGGAAATCGGAAGAAAAAACGCCAGCCCGCTGAAGAAGAATTGAATGAAGAAAATGAGGAGGAAAAAGAGTACGTTGTACCAACTCAATCGAAGAAAATCAAGAATCGAAAGAAAGTTGTTTCGTCAAAAGTAAAGCGTGCGAGGACGTAAGTGCTCTTGTCTGATCATGGGACGATTTTGAGATGTTTTTAATGTGAATTTCGAAAAGTTAAGAAACAAGTGAATGGAAGTGAGGTATGCCAGACATACACTGTACAAGGTGACATGGTTTACACGGCAAAGGTAAGGATAGAGCAGACCTGTTACTGATCCATCTCCTTGTACCCTATCATTATCTGATCGACGATGAAGTCCAGGAGATTATTCCATGTCTCCAACATGTCTGTTATAGTTGCCTGATCGTATTTATTCGTTCCCAATTTCGTGTGTTTTTCCAACCGATTAGTGATCACTCGAATTGTGCATTCCTTGACCAATGAGAAGTGCGTTCGCTTGAGTGCACCCCCGAGGTACATACGATGTCGGTGACCCAAATTACGTAAGGTATCGATTAACTGATCCAGATCGTGGCAGTAGCGGAGACACAGGGCGTACAGATTGACCAATCTCAGGGCTTGATTACGAAATTCATGAATTTCGTGCAAGTTGATGAGACAGCGATCATTAGTTTCGGATGGGGCCATCATTTTGGCGATAGATGGGAAAAATCGAGCGATATCGGGGCCGATGGTGAATATTTGATCATAAATATCGATCCCGAATTCGTACAAATAATCGGCTTCTCCAGAATGAACTAGAATCGGCCAGGAACGTTGGAGGAGGCGAGCATCGATATCTGGCTGTTTAGTGATGGATAAAGAGGGATAGGACAAGGATGTGGTGTGGACGGGGACGGATATGGTATTCCTCTTCGTGCTCGTACATGAGCCCATGCTCGGACGTGGCGTGTTGATGGCTGGCTGACTGGAGAGACGAATGTTTGTCGAAGGGATTCGGAGAAGGAATTTACACTTCTAATTAGGCGTTTCTTATTACAAGCTCAATTAGAAGAGCATTGAACTCCGGTGAGTGTGGGTTGAGGTGAAAAACATGAACCCGACTGCTCGTAGGCTAAAGTGAGTCCTAGGGGAACGGGGGGTTGTTTATGGTTTGTGCTTTCGAGATGTTTTCGTGATCGCGAGTGTACCGTGATTAAGGGGCTTTCTGAAATAGTGTTCAAGATCTTGTTACCATATGAGCAAATGCTTGCGGGCTCTCGAGGGTGGCCGGATATATTACACGAAATGATTACTGTGCCCCTTCCTAAGGCCAGTCCACATTCAGCCAGCCGAGCTTATCAACTAAGGCGTCGTTCACATAGAGACGTAACTCAGGCAGCTCAGTTTGGCTGGCTCGGCTGGACTGTTCACATTCACCTCATTCTCAGTTTGCGGCTCAGGAGCTCAGTCAGGGCTGAGATGATAAAATTCAATCCATAAGAGGATTGGAGAAGTACTTTTGAGGGAATCCGGTGGAAATGGTGTGATTCAAGATTTACAGTAGGCCCGACAATTGAATTTAGAAACGAGCAACTCGAGAGTTGTGTCGCATGCACGGCATATGCACGCGATCTGGCTATTATTAAAAATGGCAGTGATAGAAGTGACTGCGGCAAAGCTGTTACCATTCTTCCATTACTGTTTCTATGGCTTAACATTAAAGACAAAGTGCACTGTGGAGTCGATGTAGGAATACAGTCGATCAGATAATTGCAACCGCTCTAGACGCCAAAAAGAGTTGCAATGACGAAAGGTTCGAAAGCATTTTTCAAAAGAGTTGTACTTATGCGAAGTTTTCTTAGACAAGCACACCAGCAATGTTTCTGAGCTCCGACAAATGATTCTCAAATCAGCGAGACACAACCTCAGTTTCAGTGGCTGACTAATATGTACGCAGACGAACCGAAAATTCTCGCCCAGCACTTACTGCTAAAAATAGTCAGCAATTCTGCTTTGCAAATCACAAAGCTCTTCGACACAAGATATGCTGCATTTGACATACCCAGACTGATTCTTGATTTGCTACGGTGCTAATGCGCTTTGTAGTGTCTTGCCGTCAGTACGAGTACAGTACGGTAAATGGTTGGATTGGTAAATGAAAATTTTGACTTTAAATAATTGAGATAGCGGTCCAAAATTTTGGCTGCCCCTATCACGTAAAAATCAAGTGCTGAACCTGAATATCAAACTCTTTTCTGAATATTCGACATCGAATCTAGGGTGCACTTCGTCTTTAATCAGACGAGCGCAGGCGGAAAAAGAAGGGTTCACTACAGGCTAGTATCCACGTGGCTCCTGCCCTGAATTTGCTATGAGGTACGGGGTGGGTCGTGGCCTAGCGGGTAGGCGTCTGCCTCTCACGCTGGGTGCTCACTTACAGGAGGGGGTTCGACTCCCGCCTTGATAAAAACTGATTGTCAAATATGTGTTCCTTAGTCACCTAGTGCGTTGCACAGTGCTTGGCTATGGCTAAACTGTGACATGACACAGCCTTAAAAAATCAGGCCGCAAATTAGCTGAACATTTACAGCAAGCTAGAACAGCCGACTAATTATAGGGGAGCTCTCGTCATGGCCCACAAGACTGACTAGGGCCACATATGGATGGCTATATATCCACATAAATACTACAAATCACTCCAGGGAGGCCTCTAGACATCAACCCGACGGAAGTGTGCCACGCCTGGAGGTGCTTATCGAGCGGCCATCGAAGGCCAGTCAAGGCAAATAAATCAATCTGTTTTCTAAACGCAGCTGTTACAGTACACGTGCAAGGTATGTATATGCATGTACCTGCACCTGCACTGAAAAAATTGAAAATAAACATTATCTTGTGGGAACATTATCTCGAAAAGCGGTTGTAGCATCGCTGAAGCAGTAAGAGATGCCCCTTTGCTAACCATGGTGTGACTCACCACCAGATTGGATCTATCCGGGTCACAAGCTCGTAAGACAGAGTCCTGAAGACGTGGCTTACTCGTTATAAAGAGCACACGCATACTGTATCAGGTTCTTACCATTATGAACTTTTGGTGGCCAGCGTGGTAAAATATATCACGTATCAGCTGCTGCTTTTTGCTTCCATTTATTGCATGACATCTGCGTGCTGGCACTGTAGTCGCTGTTATAACCTGTTTTCTTTGGGAATATTCACGCCCTCCACTTTGCCGCATAGGCCGCGTGTACATTCTCGAAGAAAACAGATAGTAGTCATTGAAGATCTGGAAGAAATGACTTACAGCACTACGCAAAACCATACTATTGAAAATTTGAATTTCGCGCTTATCTCATTTGTCTGCATCATGCGCCAAACGATAATTTGCATATTTCGTTCTCTGTAGTGGGAGCTAGAAAATTACATGAAATACAACTTGCGTTTCTGATCATAAAAATGGGTAAAAAATCAAAACAAATAAAACTCGAAGCTAATGACGAGTCGGGCGGCGAAGAATCGATGGCAGTGACGGATAAATCGACTTTGTCCCAAGCATCGACGCCGGGCGATAATCGTCAAAAAATGGAATTATTAACGGAAAAAGATGATTACGAACAATTATGTGTTTATGTAAACGCTATCGCTCATCCATTGGCATCGAGAAAATTGGCCAAGAAGTTATACAAATTATTAAAGAAAGCGTCGAAAGAGAAATATCATTTGCGTCAAGGCGTTTCTGATGTACAACGAGCATTTCGGAAAGAAGAAAGTGGTCTGGTTGTTATGGCGGGCAATGTCAGTCCATTGGATGTCTATTGCCACATTCCGGCTTTATGCGAAGAAAAAGATGTTCCCTACGTATTTACGCCGAGTAAGGAACAACTGGGCCTGGCGTGCGGACATCGTCGACCCACCGTCGTAGCTCTGATTCGTCCTCACGAATCCTATCAAGAATTGTTCGATGAATGCGCCGGAATCGTAAAAACTTTGCCGGCTTGATTCAAAGGTGTGATGGAGTAAGAAATTCTTTTTATTGAATTGATTCGCAGTTCCTGTTGAAATTTGAGAAATTTGACAAGTGGGAGTTGATTGGTTGGTGGTAAAATCTTGTTACGTTACGTTTTCTTGATGGCAATTAAACTGACCCTGAGCTGATCATATTCAAAATTTAGCCGATCTGTGCAGGTAGGAAAAGGCGATCTAGAACTAGTCGATCCCAAGTGCCATAAAAAGCATTGAACGCGGGCTATCAGCTCCTGGCGCAACTATTTCACCAACAGTACTGTGATACGGTACATCAATCCTCACGGTTTTTTGCAGTCAGGCGGCCTACAAAGTCGATCCGATCCTTGTACTCATTGTCAGGCTCGCGACTGACTGCAAGAAACAGGAAAAGCGTCAACCAGAACAGAAGAATCGGTATTTTTCTCCTGCGTTCTTGTTTCCAATATTCTATAGGAGTAACTCAAATGAGTAGGAATAAATCTTAGGGCGGCCTGCTGTTGCTGTTGATTAATTTGCGCCATCGGTGTGGGTGGTTAGAAAACATTGATAATGACAAATATCGATTACTTCACGCTATCACCTTTTGTGTGATCGGAAGAGGCGTTCATGAACTCATGATCAGTGGCGTATGTTGGATCTGCACACTGACAATGTATCAGGGCAGTGTACAGGGCAGACTTCCTTCTTTCTTGACTGTAATCATTCCTTCTTTTTTTTCTATTGTACTTATCCTTTTGTTTTGCAGCCCCTGAGTGCGCTTATGCGTTTGGCTACAAATAAAACATGAACATGAACATGAACAGTGCGCTGGTCAGCTGTACACTGCCTGTCAGTGCTGCTGCGTGAAGCAGGCACCAGCTGCTATCATTTGGAAACCCTGAGCGGCAGGCTGCAGTGTAAAGCCACACAAATCAATCAATCATGCTTCGTGCGGGTTCTTGAGTCCCCGTGGAGTCATTTGAACGTGGGCGTTTCAGATTCCGTTGGTGTGGAATCGAAGTCGGGATAGCCATGATAGATTTCGTGACCCGTAGTCTTTCAGGGCGTTTGCTTATAGTTGCACTATTAGCGACCAGTGTCGGGGCTCAATGCATAGGTAAGTATTTCGATTGACAAATCGAGGAGTAATCGTAACGTTTCAGTGAAGAACGTTACTTATTTTGACAAATACGGCGATCCGGTCACTTTCGCTTACTATGACGGTCAAATTCTGGTCAAGTGCAAACTGCAAGGGAGTTTGAAATGTGACGACTCGTCATTTCTCGAACTGGTGACCCCGTCCGGCAATAGTGTAGCCAAGCAAGAGTGCAAGAATAGTGGCGCAAATTTCACTTTGAAAATCACTGATCAGCTACAGCCTGGAATTTATTCCTGTCGATATCGTAATCAAGATTCACAGGCCGGGCATTCATTGAATTTTACTTATCATACATGTAAGTTTTTCAAATTTCGTGAGAAAATGCGTTTGTACGCCTTTCTTTGTGACCCCAGTCAGGGACGTTTCCTAACTTTAGGTTTCTTCGCTCGACATTGAGGGTCATTCCGAGGATCTCTTGAAATAATAACTTTAGGGACCTTCCAACATTTTTACCCCAATGCGAGGCAAAACTTTGACTGTTAGGTAAAGGAATGAATCCGTCGTGCAAAAAATGCGACCAGTCGAGCGAAAGATGTATCAGTGATTCGTCTGGTTCGCATGCGTGTTTTCGTCCACCAGTGGGCCAGTCTTGTCAGCAGCAGTTCGCTAATACAAATGTTTTTTATTGTCCTGTAAGCGCTATTTCCATCTGCGAAGCTTTAGCGAACTCATCAACGTGGAACATTTTGGTGGAGCAACGTGACAAGTGCCTTCCAAGTAAGTTCTGCAGCACACTTTCTGCTGGTACCACTATTTCCATCGAGTATTCGTAGCTGGTACATTCACACAATTGATCTATGCCAACAAGACTATATTGTTCGATCGACCGTTCCGCATAATCGATTCGCATCATTTTATCAACGTGTCTTGCGTTCCTCCTGCTCCAGGAGATCCAGTCGCGTGCGCAGTGAAAGATTCCGATGGACGAACTGTGCTCAGTCAAACGCTAAAGTGCAGCTTGAACAAGATAGCGTTGAATATCTCTGGCGCTAGCATCTTTAGTGGCGGGTCAAATTTATTTAAGCTTTTTTGTGAGGTTCACAGCTTCAACGACCGAAATAAGGTTTTTGCCCGTTTGTCAAACTATATTGTCTATCTAGGTAAGTTTTGTGGTGACGAAACATTTTAGATGTACGAATCTGTACTTTCAGGTAAAAAGGCAATCATAAAAGAAGAACCTGACTCATTGTTATGCGAAATGGAACCAAAACCATCATCCGACTTTGTCTTGTCTTATAAATGGTTCCTCAATGGTGCGTTGACGGGAAATGTAAGTTTTGTGTTTATAAGCTGCGCAAATCGGTAGGCCACTCTTGCTTGTTCAGAATAGTAACCGGTTGACATTGGGTCGACGTGGAGGAACATTCCATTGTAACATAACTGTGACTCTCGATCCGTGCATGCCGAAAGAAGAAGACATCGAAGAAGAGTTCCAAAGTCAGCCAATCACTGTCCTACCAAGTATGCTTTATCCAGCAACTATTTTTCACGGGTTTTAATCGGCGAATTTTTAGAAACCACAGTCACTTCAACGACCGGCACCACGTCCGAAGGCATTTCATCGAGCCCTACTGTGTCTAAAGGCATTTCAACCGATCGCACTACGACCCAAGGCGTTTCATCCCATAGCACTGTATCACCTGGAAGTGATAGGACTGAAAGTTCGGGGGAAGATGAAGGTAATACTTGTAATAGGAGTGGTAGGCCGAGCCAACGAGTTCACTTATTCCCAATCTACTGTAGTGAGCGGTCCCTAAAACCTAAAAACTATGAGGTCTAGCAAAAATATACACAACATGATGGCTTATTAAGCTTCAATTTTTCAGAAGAGGAAGAAGAAGAGATATCGGACTCTGACATCGCCTTGTTCTGTGTTGTCGGCATCAGTGTGGGTGTACCACTCATATTTCTAATTGTCATGGTAGCCCGAAGGTATCACGAACTCGAACAACTGAAAAAGGATGACAGTAAGCATATTTTAAAATATTTTCATTAATTACCTCTCAGAAACGATGAATTTTTTAGAATACAAGCGATTGTCACGTCGAAGCAGCGCTGATAGGGCCCGTAAATAAATCGATCAAAAAAGCAGAAAATTGATACGAATTCTTGTTATTTTGTGATTAGATATCCAGTAGTTGTTTGTCCAATTGATTGTGAGCTCCTTCAGACAGAGCTTATTTGCATAGATTCAATCGATCGATTGACTGTAATTACCCAACATTGTTCTATTAGTTTATGAAAATCTGCTGTAATACGTGTTCCTGTTTGCCCTGAAGTATGTTTGGGCGATAGAGCTCAGTGGGTTTGGATCCTAGTAAATTATCCTTTTAGTTCAAATCCGGGTCACAAGCGCGGCTAGGCTTGGTGCCAAGACCCTGCTGGACCATTAGCTCTGACCCAGAGTCGCATAGCTGGCTCTTGCTGCGACACCTGGTCGACGCTCGAATGAGAGCTTTTTCCAAAGAAGGTTGGGGGAACAGCGCGGCCGCTCGAGCAAACGTGTGACGGATGAAGGAGAGACACAGCGTCGACAGGGCTTCCTAGTTGAGTTGGAGGCCGGGCGGATATTGATCTCGTGCTTGAACGAGACACGCGCTTTCTCTCTTTGCCTCGTTGTTGAACGGCGCCTGCTGTCGTCTAGGAAGGGGCGAAGAAGGGAAAGAGATGGCTCTGATGTATGCCCGTATAACCCCGATGTATATAGAATAGTAAGCTCGCTCCGCGCCGCCTGTTCGATTATCTCCGCGATCCGCCGCAGTGCGGCCAAAAGCTTGTCCTCTTCTAATGCTCGTTTTCGAAGAGGTAGACGACTGGCGAGTTCTAGTTTTCGCCTTCCATCTACGTGTTAGTACACGAGAAGAGCGGTTATAGCTTTTCGACTCGCCGTTTACCTCCTGACCACATCACGTGCTCAGTTTGGGAGGCCAGTCTAGTCGATCTGTTTCCTTTCTTGATTTCGGTTGTTGCGCTTGGATGAATAAGTATGAGTCGATTCGAGTAATGTCTACTCGACTCGTTAAATGCTGACGAGTAGGAGCTACAAACCGGTCTAGCAAAATTGAGGGGCCTGTTAGCCGTGTGCCGAGCAACAACGAGCTCTAGCTAACGTAACGAGACTCGACCAGCGCAAATATCACTCCCTACTCATTCCTATCCGCATTTTCACAAAGTTCATGTCTGTTTTTCAGCAACCTATTCTTAGCAGCTGCAAGCTTCGTAACGTTGGCATTTCAATCAAATTCTGATCACTTATCTGACTGGCATTTGATTTTTTCGATCGTATTTTAAACTTTATCAATTCGAAGAATATTTTACGCCCGAGCTTAACCATATTTGAATCAAAGTTGCCCCTACTTTTCATTGCTACAGACATTCTGCTGGGCGGCGCCACATGTTATCATCGGTGGACGTCTCAGTGCTGATCAGTGCCGTCCTGCTGTAATTGGCCCGAGGCATGGTTTTGTTAACGTCGGATACGGAAACTACAAGTATGAGCGCCTCGCCAACGCCGCCTCCGCCGACGACGAAATTTAGTGATAATTATGATTTGAAAGAGGAGCTCGGAAAGTAAGTGCTGGCTAATTAGAATAGGCACACATACACGTGGTTTGCACCCCAGGTGACACTACCCTGCTGCTCCCCACGGGGCGACTCTTACCGTCAGCCCACTCCAATCCCCACTCTCCATGCCCTAATCTAGCTTTATCATTCTCGAGGTTGACCGAGTTGATTCCCTCAGACAATTCAACTTTTTGAGTCAGAGACGTGCTTTGGTTGGTGACAAGTTCATTTATGCATTGACTTATCGTGAGTCATTGCGTTTCCGAGGCCAGCTAAGAAAGCCGATGAAAGCATTTTTTTCGCATGTCTTCCTACTGGTCTTCCTGAAAGTCTAAAAGAAATTTGATTATCAGTCAGGATAACAGCTTCTCAAAATGCACCATATCGAATTGGGCCCACTCCATTTCCTCGCCTGTCGCTTTCAATTTCAGTTTCTCCATATTCAAGCTGATTCAACAATAAATTCTCGCAAAGTGCTCCTCTTAAGATGGCTTTCCTACTCCAAGCTATTAGCTCTTGTCCAATTTTTTACCATCGCTTTACCCTGAATTGGTACCCGTGCCATGCCACCATAAAATGTCGGAGCAAAAGTTTTCCTGCCAAGGAAATTCGTAATTTTTTCTAAGGAAGAAGATAAACACAGGCAAGGCTGCCGTGATAAGAACTCGAGGGAGGACAAACGGGCCGTGAAACCTTATTGGAAATCGTAGCCTCGCCATGCATTATATGCCATTTTCGAATCCGCTACGAAAGCTAGAGACAGAGCGTTGAATAGGAAAGATTGATCCTGACAGTGGTGGTCGAGCAGGGACTTTCCCTCTTGCCGCCCGTCTCCAATAATGAATGAGGACCGTATATTTTTTGAATGACCACGTATGCTAAGAAAACTTATTAGGCAGCCGAGGCCGTAAGGGGGTTAGCTGAGGAGGTGAAGTGAAGGCTGCACATGCTGGCCCGTAAAGTAGTGAAATAGTAGAGGCTGGGGGGGGGGGGGGGAGAACATTATTAGCTCCTTGCAAGTTCCTCGTCACTCGTGGCCGATCGTGAGTCGACGAGGAGATGAAGGTTAGCGTGATTGAAGTCTATTTGCCTTATTCGCGAGATTGTGTTGCCTTTCGGCACTCAGTTTCCTCTTCCGGGTGTTCGTCCTTTTGATACACTGGCCTTTGCACTATCGATCCTGCACGCCCCTTTGGGACCACACAAATCCATACGTCAAACCCAACTGCCTTGCACTGCCCAGTTTCCAATCGGTGTTGCTTTATGGATGAGGCAATATTCGATAAGGAATACTTAACGAGATGGACCCATGTTTTTCTTACCCAACCCAGACCAGTCCCTGGATGGAGATAAAAATAAGACCAGAAGGTGAAAAAGATATGAAATTCACAATGCCCTCGGGGTCAGCGCAAGATGGCTTTTTCAGTAGGCATATAAAATGCCAATTGCTTATGGCTGCTAGCAACAAAATGTAGTTTTGATCTTTGATGATGAAATAAATTTAGAAATATGGGCCTACCCTGAGCGAATAATTATTGAAAACTATTTCCACGAGCCATCAATTTTTGCAGTTTACTGTATTTTGTCCGATTAAGCATAGGAAACGATGCTCGTGACCTCCGCGCGATTGATCCCATATCGACGTCCCATAATCATGTCAAGTAATGCAAGGTCCTTTGAGCCCCACCCAGCGTATGCCCCCGCCCGGCTCGAATTTGACGCTCGACAAGTTGCGGTCTAACGAAGCTGTCTGTTCTTCGAGGAGGATAGCAGTCAGGAACGCGCCCCTATCGTGACTCCGCCACCCACGAGATGCCCGACAAGCCAGGGACAAGAGAGACAGTTTTGAAGTGACCATGGAAAGGTCTTATCGGGAACCAATTACTCAATTTTGACAGCACTCACACGTCAATCTAATTTTAGGCAGCATAGTGTCCGAGTGTTCTCAACAGTCTGCTAATAAGAGTTCTGAAAAGCTCTATCGTAGGCTTAGGTCAAGAAAGGGAAGCACACGCTGGTCCGTCGGTGGCTGTTGGGAACCCTGTTGGACCCTTTGACGTATTCTAAACTAGGAAAATATATATCCTCAACGAGAATCATGTGTTTGCAAGGGAGAAGATGACGCATGTATTCAGACACGCTGACCACGCCGGGAGCCAGGATCGAAACGTGCTATTGGGGACCTGCGTCACCTCGTTCGTCCCAATCAGTTTCCGCGTGTTGAAAAACCAATTTAGATCAAGCCCGCAGTGCATGCCTAGCCTGCTCTGGCTTCTCACCTACCCATGGCACGGGACTTTCCATCATTCCCCTGAAGAAAATTGAGCCGCTAATGGAAAATGGACTCCTCCTCGCGGGGGGGGGGGGGGTACTGGAAACGTCTATTTTATGCTGTAGCCTGACTACGTGAGGAATTAGATATGTGACTGTGCTAAATAGCACAGTCTGTCTCATGGACCCCCTAATCGTTGCCGGACCCGCACTTTATTATCAGCTAATGGTCTTTATCTTCACTTTTATAGAGGGGCCTTCTCTGTCGTGCGACGAGCCTGCCACAAGCAAACATGTTTGGAATTTGCTGCAAAAATTATAAATACCAAGAAACTTTCGGCTCGAGGTATAGAAATTAAAAGTGTATTTTTATTACAAAAAGAGAAAACAGATGCATTTTTAGATTTTCAAAAATTGGAACGTGAAGCACGGATATGCCGAAAGTTGCAGCATTACAATATTGGTGAGTTGTAGTCGATATGCTGGTCGGTCTAGAGGTCAATGAGACCACTGAAGGGTCTTGACCCTATCCACTGCACAGTATACCCTATTCCCTCAAAATTAGCTTGGTGTTTAGCCTGTCTGAGGGGGCTAATTTCGAGAATGTACAGTAGGTATTTTATTACACAGAGGTTTTTAGTGCGATTGCACGACAGTATCCAAGAAGAAGGATTTCACTATTTGATCTTCGATCTGTGAGTCAAAATTTTTTACACTGCGCCGACAGTGTAGTATCGAGTTCCAATTTTTAGAGTAACTGGTGGCGAACTGTTCGAAGATATTGTCGCTCGTGAATTCTACAGCGAAGCTGATGCTAGGTTTGTATTGTCTTTCTACCTTTTTCCAAAGTCGAGACAGTCAAAAAGTCAAAAGTTTTAAATCTCAAAAAAGTTAAAGTCGATGGAAATAATAGCAAAACGTGTAAAAAATTTTGAAATGTGATATTTTTCTAGTCGATGCATTCAACAAGTTTTGGAAGGATGTAACTTTTGCCACAAACATGATGTTGTGCATAGGGATTTGAAGGTGAGCAAAAAAGTGGAAATATTTGTTTTAACTAACATGCGTGTCCTTTGCTTTGCAGTCACTGCATCCAGCAAATCCTTGAAAGCATCGCTTATTGTCATACTAACCAAATAGTACACAGAGATTTGAAGGTAATCGAAATGAGCCTACTGTATATATGTTTGGCTTAATATATTGTTAGAAGACTGCATGCTGCACGCGAATGATCAATGCAGTGCATTTTACAGGCAGCGTGAAATGTGAAAAACTGTATGGCACCCTTTTGTTGGTTTGATGTGTGATCTGCAGTCCATTTTGCACAGCGTCTTTACGAGAAAAGAGTTGTTCACAGTCATTGATGGCAATTGGTGGGCTAGTGGCTGCTGCTTTTAGGGTTAGTGCACGTAGCTACACTAGCTTGCATGCTCTGAAATCTCAACTTTAGTCTATTCACAGACGCGATTTTAATGAATTTTGAACCCTGGACGTTTTATTTTAGCCAGAAAACTTACTGCTCGCTAGCAAGGCTAAAGGTGCCGCAGTGAAGTTAGCTGACTTTGGGTTAGCTATCGAAGTCCAGGGAGACCAAGAAGCATGGTTTGGTAAGGATGCTCGAATGCTCAGCTTTCGATCGTGCCTCAAGGGGCTTTCTTTTACAGGGTTTGCTGGTACTCCAGGCTACCTGTCGCCAGAGGTTCTGAAGAAGGAGCCGTATGGGAAACCGGTTGATATTTGGGCATGCGGAGTCATCTTATACATATTACTGGTCGGGTACCCACCATTCTGGGACGAAGATCAACATCGCCTGTACGCACAAATCAAAGCTGGAGCATATGATGTAAGCACAACATCATCATTTTTTTCAGGAGCCAAAACTGACCAACTCTGTTTCAGTATCCTAGTCCTGAATGGGATACCGTAACACCAGAAGCTAAGAACCTAATCAATAGCATGTTGACTGTGAATCCAAGAAAACGTATAACAGCTGAACAAGCGTTGAAGCATCCTTGGATATGCGTAAGTTTTTTAAATCTATGCCTTATCTGAAACTGATTTCTCTTCTTTTTCTTTTTTAGCAACGCGAACGGGTAGCATCAGTCATGCACCGCCAAGACACTGTGGACTGCTTGAAGAAATTCAATGCTAGAAGGAAGTTGAAAGTAAGTAGCAACTGTTTTATGCCTGGGGTCCAAACCACTCGAGGGAGCGACCAGCGGAGTATTTGCACATGTGTAGTCTTCAGACTTTGTCCATAGCTGGAACATCATCGTGCCAGGGGCAGTCCTGATCATGCTAGACCAGATATGCCCTATACTACATCCTATGGTTGTCCGCATGTGCCCCCGCCCAGACTCCAAGGCCAAGGCCCGAAAGTCCTATTCTGGCTTCGAATGACATTTTTTCAGGTCAAGTACTGTTAGTTGTGACCATAAGGACCGTACATGCAAGTTCAACTCCCTGTTGACCCAGTCGTTTTGTGCCATCTGCAGTAGTCTGTGCCGTAAATTATTAAACCCATTGTTTCAGGGCGCTATATTGACGACAATGATCGCCACCAGAAATTTGTCTAGTAAGTCGAAACAACTCAAAGCAGCCAAGGCCGTAGACCATGATGATAACGCTGATGAAGGCGATGATGATACCACTACCAATTCATAAATCAAAAAGGCAGCGCAAGCAAAAAAGCTTTCTTGAACTCGCTTGTGTTTTATCATCGATTTAGCAAAAGCAGTTTTCACTAATATGCTCATTCTTTTTTGAAAATTTCGACATACAGTATAATTAACATTTGAATTACTGCACGAATCTGATGCTCGAAATCACTTTGAGACTAGAAAACTATATTTTTATATAACTGGTTTGTTTTTAAAAACTACCATCTTTTTTTGAACTTGGTTTCTTCTAAGACGGTGTGGAAAGGTGCCAGTTTATTTGTTGGTTTGTTCGTACGGATGTTGTCTTTGCTGCTTGATCCTAATCACTTGGTCAAAGGCTTTTCACTTTCCAATTACTTATGCATTATGCTTTTTTTAAAAATTACTCGTTTGCGAAAAGAAATTTAATTTGATGTGTGCTTGTACTAATATCGCTAAGTGACGAGTGCGACTTTGGTCACTTTTTTTTTATACGCTGATCGAAAATCGCGAAGTAGGAAAATCGAAAAAATCGTAGACTTCCTTCTTGAAAAACTGTCGTGAAATTTTCGGCATGCTCGTAGTGAAAGTCTAACAAGAATGGATATGCCAGCTTATGTTAACCTTGCTTATGCTTTGTTTGATTTTGTCTTGACCTTAACTGCTTGCTTTCTTCAAAGAATTACTCAAAGCTTGCGTGGCTTTGTTGGCCAATTCGGTTTTCCTATTTTGGCCTTTGTGCCATAAGCGTAATGAAATTCGGAGAATCTGCAGTTTGTATTGCCGCACATCTTTTTTATTGTTGAGAACTGTGCGCGTGCGGTATCGTCGTCCGTCTCATCAGTCGTTGTCCACTACTTTAGGCCTTGGCTGTAGGTTTTTTGTGTCGTGCGAACATGTAAATGTGCTGTACGTGCGTAGACGTAGAAACCAGCAGCGCGCATACACGCAAGCAAGTACAGGTTCGGAAACATAGCCAGTCCTGTCTGCGTACCTAAGTGTACGTCAGAGTGCGTGTCGTGTGCGTGTACGGTATCTCTAACTGTCAGTCCCTATGTGCTTAGCATAGAGCAGTGGTGTGGCTTCATCGTCCTTGCCTAAACTGTGTTCCGTGGCCGACCTACTATGATTTCGACACTTCTTTTCCCTCACCCACAGTTTCCTGAGACCGCTATACCACACCATTTTAAATTTCCCGCGCCTTATGCGGTGTACTGTATTATTAAAGAGCGTATTTAGGAATTTGAAATCGTCGAGAAAGGCGGATGCGTGCACTTTAGTCATAACCTCTATTCTTTTTATCTTTTTTTCCTTATTACTTGGATGTATGCTGTAACATTGTGATTGTTTGTTTTGGATAGATGTGCTTGGGAAATATGCCAAGAAAGTAGACGAGAATTTATAGTATTTACCATATTCTTTAGCCACGTTGATTTTATGCTAGTTAGTCAGCATCGTTCTGCAGACATGCATAACGGAAGTGACTGGTAGATTTGAATGCGTACACGAAAGTCATTCCTGCTTGCCGATGGTTTGACAGCTTTCCTCTTACCCTTGCATACCTACTCTATATACTTTAATTCTAGAAATAAAAAACAGTGCCATATCCTCGAACAGCACGGGCAATAGCGATTCAAGTAAGGTTGCTTTGATTTGCCGGGAACGTGCCGAGAATGATTGCATAATCGTTCACCAAATAACGCCTACTATTCATTTTATGCTCGTCTTATTACCTTATGTCTTATCTAATCGGCACATTGGACACCGATCACGTGCTCATCACTTGCAATTTTTTTTGTGCTTTCCTCTAATTGCACATCGCTTCTTGCTTTTCCCAATCACTCGGCAACAATTTCTTTGACACGGGCACTGAATCACCGAAACCCAGTTACACGGAGGAATGTTAGGAATGTGCTTTATTCTTTTCCTCTTTCGCTTACTTCTCCTCCTCTTTGCTGTACTTGGATTTTCCTGCTACTTCGCCTTCGCATTTTTCAAAGCATGCTGTCTTTAAAAATTCGCTCTTTTGTCTTTGTCCGAGTGAGTGTGGTGAAAAATGAAGGCTTATTTAGTCAACTATGAATAATCAGATTACGCAAATTACACGCTGCAGTTTTATTGCACATGCTAAAATATGCTGTTGCCCAATGAAACGAAGAAAGGCTAACTATTTCAAAAATGCCTCAAGTTTCTTTTTCGCAGACGGCTTCGCGCTTAGATACTTAGTCGAAGAAATATTTTGGAGTTCTCAGAAAGTACTTACAAAAACTTTTTGATTGAGTGTTCCTTGGTGTGTACACAGAGAGCGGATCTTTGGTAAACTGGGCTGGGGCTAGTTCTGTACGACTTCGTATGCCTTGCTAGTTCCGAGTCAACTGGAGTAGTTTTTGTCGAGATGGATTCGAGATTGAGCGTTTGTAAAAAGTCCGGTCCGTTTAAAAACTTGTGTGCAATAGCGAAAGTGAAGTCAGCTTTCTCAAAGTAGCGAGACTTTTTTTGTTGCGCTCGAAATAGCTGAAAATTTGGTCGACATACGATTTCACTCGGGACCGAAGTTGTTTGTGTAAACTTCATCAAACAGTTCGTTTAGGCTGAGAATTCAGCTGAAATCTTTCACCTTCTCACTTTTCACTTATGCACTTGGTTTACTCTTCAATCGCAGTCTTCTTGGGTTTGAAGATGAGGAAGCTTGAGAAGTCGGCCTCTTTATGTGTTCTCACTGCTATGTCTGACTTGCAGCGGCTTCTATCAATTTACTCGCCAGCTGGGTTCTCAGACACGAATTGAGTAAAGGAGGATCAGTTAAAGAAGACGCTTTCGTGAAATAGCCTTTTCGTTTCTGACGGCGCCTGATAGAAAAATAGTGGAACATTCATTTTGGGCGGAAGGAAACGAATCGTGTACTTGTGCTCAACATTGGCACTAATGCAACGTTGCCCGTTCTTTAGCCTTATTTCCCTTCTTCTCACAATAAAGGAGCAGCTAACTCGTTTTTCGACAAGAAAAAGACCCTTTTTGTGAACACTTTGGTACGGGATCAGAATGGCGGCCATTCAGCAGTTGGCTCACTCGATTTGGCGTCGCAAGGAGAAGACGCCGAAGAAGACGGCCAGTGACGACGAGAATGAGGATGAGGATAGTGAAGTTGAAGAGGAGGAGTCGAAGAAAGTACGAAATGGGTCCTCTCAACAAATTCAACAAAACTTTTCCGAATCAGCTTCGACTACGGCCACGCCTGAATCGACTAAAAAGAATCGTTGCTCTCGTTGGGATCGTCAACGTCGTTTTCGATCTCAGAAAGGGCCAGAAGAAGAAAAATTAAAAAAACGCAGTCGTTCCTTGATATCATCACTTTTTACCGACGCTGCAAGCGCTTTTTCTGCGGCTTCGTCTCGGCAATCAGCAAAAACCAACGAAGAAACGAACAAGATCAAAAAAAACCATTCTCAAAGGAATTCTAATTCTCAAAAGGACATGTCCGCTCCTTATCAACCACCCACTAGTGAATCCGTTGGTGCTCATATCGATGTCACTTCTTCATCTCCTTCGGTCGTCCTGCACTCGAGCCAACAGCAGACTCAAGCATTGCCTTTTTTGGGCAAAGCTGCCAGAAATTCATCCTCATCAAATGTGCAGGCATTCGTTGCCAAATTCAGTGGTAAAGCCAGCGCCCTAGTCTCTCCCATGCCCGCTACTGCTGACGCTGCCCGGCGGTCTAGCTTGACCACGACTTTGCCTTTATTCAATGATTTCGCCATCTCATCGAAGCACTTCCACGAAAGTGCGCCAAAACCGGGAGCCATAAAATCACTTGCTGACAGTAAGCTTATGTGCATTCGCTTCCTTCTCTTGTTCTGCTTTTCTCTTGGTGCTTGGTTTGAGGTTCGATAAGTCAAGGTGTGGTTTCTGCCGTATGAGCGGATTTGAGAAGGATAACCCGGACTTTCGTTTACTCGTTTTGCTGTCGGTTCTTGGTTGGTATTTTTAGGTGGAATTTGTGCTTAAAGTCTGGACGGGTTTTTTCGCACGTCTGACGTGAGATCTCTCGGTGAAGACATGCTAGGCCTCGACGAGAGAATTTTCGATCAGTGCAAGTGTTCTAAATTCTTACTCTAACTTTGTTAGCAGGGCCCGAGGGGCTATCTGGATGTGGTTGATAGTTTATACTAAATCTATCCCACTTACATGTTTTCTGACCAGTTACTGCAAATGGTACTTCGAGCATGTTTAGATTGGACTCGCAGGGATTGAGCACGTCAGCTGCTGTGCTTTGCTGAAACTTCTATCAATGCCGCCGCCTGTTCGCTCTTTTCTCGTTTCGTTCTGATCGCGTAACGAACTCCCCTCGACGAAGAAAATTGGGCTTCGAGGTAACTCGGCATCATTGACGTTGTTGTCGAAACAGAGGCTAGAGACTCTCCGGTTGAACGATTCGTATGCTCGCCCTCTGCCAACCAGACTCGTTTGTTTCGAGCCAAGGCTTGCAACGAGACTCAGTCAATTCGACTTTCGTTCCACTCGTCTCTGCTTAAACTCGTTGTCATTGTATTCCTTGTCCATTCTAGATTTTCTACCATTGTGTCATTATCTATTACGTTTCACCTGGTCGACGTGAGGCTTTTGTGGACTTGCGCAATTGTGGCTCGAAGGATCGCTTTTCACTCTTCTGGCAGATCGAAGATTTTCTACTGTACAGCATGTAACAATTACTGATTGCGCACCAGACTGTGATTTCTGTTGGCATTCGAAAATTGGCTTGAGCGAGTATCTGTTTTCTTCGTCAGTGCCTAAAGACTCGAATGTTGCAGAGAGACGTCTACTCTAGTATTGCTTGGTCGGGTCGAGCAGGCAGCGTGATAAATAAGTGATAATGCTTCCTGTGATCGCAGCCTTTTTGAGTAATTGGCCCGTCCTGCTGTTTGCTGTGCTCTCGGCGGCCGTATATTATGCCAAACGTAATCAACAGCAAAACAATGAGGGCGGTGGTGGGGCGAATGCGAGGCAGCCACAATGGAGGAATCGACCAGCCACGGCATTAGTGCAGAGAGTGCCGCCTCAACCGGCTGTCATTGGGTCCGGTTCGTCAGAGCCGTCTGTTCTTTGTAAAGGCATTAACGAAGAGAGGGAGCTTTATGCTGACAATAGTTTAGCTTTCACGTCGGCTGCCAATAGTTCTCGCCCAGATTTTAAGTCTCATACTTGCATTCCCGACACGACGAAAGAAGCACCAGCACCGTTAGCTGCGCCAGATACCTCAGATACGCTCTCTCGTATACTCGTCGGCAATGTTTCAAGTAGGAGCTGGTGTCTTCAGAAAAAGTTGCCTTTAACGTTGGCAACTTTTTCAAAAATTTTTCTCAATATTTTTATTAAAACAAAAGGCTGACAACGCCAAGAGCTGTCGCCTCTGGCATTGTCGGCCATATCAATGCTTTAGGCTTCTGACAAATTAGTCGGCTAAACATGTTTGTGTGTTTCTGAGCGCAATTAGCTTTTTTGCACGCGAGCTGATTAGAAGTAGTGCTGAGATGGTCGAGCGCCATTTCCATCAGTCTAACCCGTTTCTTTGCATTTCAGGTAAGAATCTCCTAAATAAAAAGGAAGGAGCGGGCATTATCAAAGAATCCACTGACTCGTCTCAGACGATCGAGGAACAAGATGGAGAAGTGAAAAGTAAGTTTTCAAGGCTTTCAGTTCCAATGAACTGGAAACGTGTACAGCGTGACTTTTGACACCTTGATCTGGAATGCTAATCACATAGACCGATAGTGTCAGGTTGCTCTAAAGCAAACTTTTACAACGCTGCGGCGCAAAGCTGTCTGTTTTGACATCTACGAAAAGACTAGAGGCCACTTTTTGTTTGAAAACTTGTTAAAATTGAGTATGGAATTAGGAAAAGTTGAAAAAGTATTTCTCTTAGCGAGCAAGCCGATTTAGTGTAACTTACGGATGCATTTAGGAATTTCCTGTTGCCTCAAGCGTGACTGCACGTCTGTTCGCAAGAAGTTTGCCCAGACAGCTTTACTAATATACGTCACCAAATACAAGCTTGCATATCTTTGTTTATTCAGCTGCCCAAGATGAACTTTGTGTCAATGCTGTTGCATAGTGCTTCGTTTCGTCGGCTTCGCGTAGTCGATGTATGGGCGGGTTGGTACTTGGGTCTGTACCCATTGCTAGTACATTCGACGAGAGTAAATGTAAACTGAATAATGGTCGTAGTCGTAACCCTGCCTATGGTAATTTTAGCCCTTTTCTCCTACCTGCTAAAGGGGTGCGAACTGGCCTTAATCCTAATATTATCTTTGCAATGTGTGGCCTTCGTTTTTTTCAAAACGCATCGAGCTTCTACTTCTGATCAGTAAATGCATTTTCAATTTAGGCAACAGTGGCGGGACCAATTTGAAGCACGAGAATACAGTCGTGCACGTGGACACTGTGGGAATGGCAGCAGCAGCCGTGGGATCAGCAGGCGGCGTTGCAACTTCATCAGTCACTAGTCCTAGTCCATTAGCCACCCCTACTACGCCCGGCTTACCTCCTTCTGGTAAGTCACTTTAAATGATTTCCAGTCGAGTCTAAACACGCGTTAATGAGTGATTTATGTTTTAGCACGGAAGCAGGATATCATAAAATTGACAGAGCATTTGATCAATGCAATAGCCTGCTCGGATTTCTCGACATACTCGTAAGTGATACTGACAAAAGGAAGGGGAGGGTACTGAGACGCCCTATCAGTCAGCATGAATAATTGGTGTCAGTGGGTGCGACCAGACGAACCAAACAAATTATAGAAGGGAATTGTAAACTGTGCAAAGTTTAAAACCATGACCGATCTCAGCAGGGGGCATTTGTTTTTTGCTTTACGTTATACCTTATGTGGCTTGCTGTCTCAGAGTGCACAGTGTGTTTCGGCAAGAAATAAATAGAAATAGAAATAGAATAGAAATAGGGACGCGACAGGTGCGGGTTCTCTTTCCATCAAAGGGTCAAACTGTGTACAATAGGTGCTAGGGATAGGTCGGGATCACCTTTTTTCCGGATTGGAATTGGGATCGGAATCAGGGCAATCTCGATCGGGACTGAGATCGGGATCGGGATCAGGATTTCCTGCATTTTTCTGTATTTTTGCCCATGAGCGCATTTTCCTCACTAAAGCACACTTTAGTCATCCAGGTTTCTTAAAGCTCTCTCTTAGGTCGATTTTCAGTCATTAGATATAAGCTGAAATTGATGAGTGCATTTGCAGTTTCGATACACTTCCAGCAAGGTCAGCCTAGGCTACGTAGAATCAGTGTTGCTATCATTATCGATTTGAGCTGGTTGCTGCTGCCTCATCGCAAATATAATGGATAGAATGTACCTAGCCTGCTTATGCCTATCATAATTACTCGCAGAATCCCGATGCCTCAATTCCGGGATCGGGATCGGGAGGGGTCAAATCCTGACAGGATCGGAATCCTGACCTATCCCTAGTAGGTGCTCGTATATGCCCTGAATTGTACAGTAAGTTTATATTATACCTGCTGTGATTTCAGGAAACTTTGCGATTTGAATATGACTTGCTTCGAACCAGAAGCTTTGGGCAATTTGATCGAAGGACTGGAATTTCATAAATTTTATTTCGATAACTGTGAGTATGCTTGATTATTCAGCTCGCTATACCCGATTGTGTTGGTTTGAACTGCTTTATCGCAGCTAACTTGTCGTATCAATATCATCCAGGAGTTTGTGGTCAACTGCGATAGTTATTCCAAATATTATGAGCTGTCCTGTTTCAGCGTCTGGAGGCAGCACCCAAAATTCACTGAAAAATATTCGTTCAACGATCCTGAATCCGCATGTACACTTGTTAAGCGAGGATGCTGCATGCATAGCGTACGTTCGGTTGACACAGTGGATCGACAAGTAAGTCCTTTGTTTTTCAAGCCATGCCCAGACTGTGGGAAGCATCTTTACAGGTACTGTAGATTCGTAGCTGTGACTTTCACAAAGTTAGACCACAAAGATATTGTAGTTTTTACTGCCTAGTATGAAGCGCGGGCCAACCTGGTGTTGTCTGCTGACCTGACTCTATCCAGCCAAACCTAACCTGTTTCAGGACCGGTGTCACATCGTCTAGGAGGTGCGAAGAGACTCGAATTTGGCAAAAGCGAGATGGGCAATGGCACTGTGTCCATTTCCATCGTTCCACTACTCCAGCGTCCGTGTTTTCTTCTGTCTACGAGGGCGCGAGTGGAGCAAATTTAGGCACGAATACACCCCGCTGACAGAATCGCCTCCATACGGGCCGTTTATTAGGCCCATAAACAAATTTATTTATATCTACTAAATCTTCGATGCTTGCAATCAAAGACCCTATTTTGGATTTGGCACCATCTATCTCGTCAACTATTCTTTTCGCGCTGTACACATTTGGAGCCTGGTCTGGTCTAGACCCGGTGAGTGCTTGGACAGGCTAGTTGTTATATCGTGTTCAATAAAGGGCTAACTAGTCAAATCTTTTTAAAGGGAAAACTTTTTGTGTTTGACTACTGTAATTTTCTTGGTCTTTTTATCTGGTCAAAATGTTTCTTCGATTTTGTTCCTTTTATCTCAGTTTTAAAAGGTTGGCTATACTCGTTGAAGTCGAGCATCAAATATGAGTCAGCTCGATCATGACATGACTTCTGTACTCGCCTTGACCTAAGACATTTAAAAAAATAAGTGGTATGTGATTAATATGGCGCAATATCGAATAGGCACCCTGGCAGATGCCGTGCGGTTGCTTGGTTTTAGCGTGCCTGACCTGTTATCGATCATTCATTGACTGTGTCTCATTTTGTTTCGCCTCTAGAAGTTGAACAGGATATTAGGAACCTTTTTTCAGCGGTGTATTGGGTATCTGGTTAGGCTAGTCGAAAAATATAGGGTATTTGAATGGAACTCCCATACTTTGATAATTGCGATTTTAAGGCGTGTTTAAGTGTCAGTTTGAAGTGATGTGATCAAAGCGTATTGTAGGGTGACGAATTCGTGATTACTTGTTGTACTGTACGTATTGTCGTATTTTCTGGGTCCTATGCTAATACTGTATGCTGAACATGAATGCGTACTGATTGACCATTGACGGGAGTTCTGAAAAAGTGCCCGTGGGTACAGTACTTTGGACTGTAGCATTGTTCTCACAATCCCAGGCGGACGGCTTTATCGTAGCCTCTAAGTATTTGAGACTGCGGACATCGAGCACAGGGCGCTGATTGATCCAAGGCTCAAAGACAAGCTGCATAAAGGTTCTTTTTCCCACGCACCATTCAACCTAACTCATTAAATTCTATACTTGTGAAATTCTAGAACGTATCTTTATTTGGGCACTATTCCATCTTGCGTTTCATTGCCCATCTCAGTAACCACTCCTTGGAAAATGTTTTATTCTTCAATGTTCCATGTTGTGGAATAAGCTCCGTTCAGCATTTCGCCCAAATGCAACCGTTATTTCCAAAAATGCAGCACGTGCGTCTGCCTGCAAGATGAAGCATGTTTTTGATACGAAAACCTAAAGAGAGCTGACGTACGTTTTGGTTTCTGCGAAATGGCAATTCGTGGACCCGATTCGTAGGAGCGATATGGTGGCGGTGCTGGAAATGTACATAATGCGTCAGATTCAGAAAATGGCTACAGTAGTAATTTTCGTGGATATCGAAAATTTTCGCTTTTACTTATTTGAGGCAAAGAAGGATAAAAACTCTGTCTTACTTCCCGGTCTCATAAGGGCCTCTTGACTTTCAGAAACATGCGGGTATTCCAATCCTCGTTGAAAACCTTTCCAGTATCTGCCTAAGCTACGCTTGGCTTCGCTGAAAAAAAGAAAGCTTGTGATGAAGTTGAGGCCACCCCAGGAGAGGCACTGGTCATCGATGGCTAGACAGATTTTCTTTTGTCTCTGCTGCCTCCTTCAACATAAAAAATCCTCTTTCTACTATAGGCAAGACATGGACATGAAATAGAAAATGAGACTTTTCAAGCAGATGTGCTTTCTTTGACATGCCATTCTGTCAGTGCAGTAAAATCATCCAAATCGCATACATTTCATCTTCCAGATCTTCCTCCGATGATCCAATAACGCCAAATATCACTTGCGTAAACAAAATACACCAGATTAGCCGCACAGAAAAATACATTTTGGTTTTCTTAAAAGCACTGGGCTTAAAGGGGAACAGCCGCCTCGATAAGAGCAAGGTCGGACACTGACCGTCTTTACAGAGTTGTCGAATCGACCGAGCAGAATTTGAAGAATGCTTGGATCGTTTTCATTTTGTTATTTCGCCTGCTTTTTTCTCAGGGCAGCGTATTCATCATTGTTTTTCCTTGATTCAAGGCCTGAGAAGATAGACACCTGCAACAGGCACGGCACGATCGATTATTGGTGAAAGAAACTTCATGCGATGACGCACGGATAGGGGATAATAGGGAAAGGGCCCGTGGGTGTGCTTATGATATATACAGAATGTGCTCAACGTCTGTTTATCAAAATGCAATCGAGTGGACGTACTGCTGTGATAATGGTCAGGCAGAAATCTGCGGGCGCCGTGATCACTCGAATGCAAGACCGGCTTTCACTTCAATTCCATTTTTAGAAAGTGCTTGGTGCGCTTTAGTTGAACGAGCCTGACCCAGGCCTAGCCTTTATCGAGATGATAAGGGGTCTTCGTAAAAAAATCCGTACAAAGTAAAACGGCCTTAGTTACGGCAAGAATGAAGCAGCCACTTTACCCCGAACAGCTAAGGAGATAGCCCAGAAAATTCTGAATCGCCTATTGTGCTTTTCACTTCCCTCATTCCTGGTCTTATTGTGAAGAATGCCTTTGAATAAGCTGGCCTCAAGATTGCTCATGTGCAACTTTTACAAAGTGAATCTCCATCTCAGAAAACTATATGCCGCTCATTATGTCCAAGCTAAAGGAGTTCAAAAAAAGGATATCCAGGACATCGTCCGAAGGTTTGAGAATGGTTTGCCAGCTTAAAGTCATGAAGAATCTGGTCCTTTCTCCCGGAAGCTCACCAAGACGAAACTGAAGTCACTTGTCAAGGGAGTCGGGAGTTGCTGCATCAGCGAAATTGGCAACTAAAATTTTTCGCCTTATTCCTTGCTTGAAAATAATGTCTACTGTACTACAACAATTGAAAAATCTCAGTTTTTCTCCCGAAACGGTGTTGAGTCCCGCTTTAGGCGTAGGTTAGTTCTCCTGAGTTTTTTGGAGTGGTCTTAGACAGTGGAAGCGATGTTTCAGCCGCAGCAAGGGCCGGCGACTCGCTCAGTCGCAGAGAGTAATTGGTCGGCTAATCCATTAATGCGGCCCCTTATCTGAATGTACCTCGCTTTTCACGGAAAGCATTGGGTCACACTTGTTTTAAGGAGGGGAAGTATGTAACAGGCATGCACTAGTATTCCTCGATTCGTCACCACTCGGTCATTTCAGACAGTCACACGGGACTTTTGCCCATCGCCAACCTCCGGGCAACTCCGGCATTGGTAGTGAATCGCCTCATTGACCATTAGGTAACCTTTTCGCTTAGTCTTTTGAAACAAATTGAAATGGCTTTCGTTCACTCGACTTTCACAAATAAAGCGTCGCGTTATTATGACCTGTAATCATGTACGTGGCTTCTTTGAAATCGGCATATATGTTGACTTTTTGAAACTAAACCAATACCCAAATACATGGCGATCTTGGTCGGCCTTTTTTGTCTCATGATGTGCAATTATTTTGCAGTAAGTACGCATTTGCTTGCTTCCCTTATTTGTGCAGATACGGTGTCATTTATCTAAACATTAGGCGAACAGGCAGGACTCTACACGGCTCCATTCGCCTATGCACTGGGCGAACAAACGGAGCCATTGGCCAGGTCCGACGTTGGGTCCCAAAACCCAAGCCATTTTTGGGGGTTTTCGGGTTGGGTTGTGTCGGGTTTTTAGACTGGGTAGTTTTGCAGCATGAGCATGTGGTTGGTGGGCACAGCGTATTGAAGCCACTGTGATATTGTGATACGACTTGCTCCGTATTACTGGAGGGAGCGACCGGTAGGCAGAGCTATTGAACCAGGCCAAAAACCTAGTGCAGCTAACCAAGTTTTTCGACCTAGTCCGCTCCCAGCTGCCGGGTCCGCGCAGAGTATCGATTGTCAGTCGAGCCTCTACAACCATGTTCTGTGCCAAATAGTGCTCGCTAGAGTAGTCTTATTCGCCGTGTGCTGAAATTTGTCGATCAACATTGCTACCGGATGCCTTGAACTGGAAGACCATTTCGATACGATCGGCTGCACAACTCGCGCAGGATCATATATGTAATCTGTTCACTAGGTATAATAATGGTACCCTGACGCGGAGGCAGAGATTATGTGATTCGATCAACAAGATCACATACGTGCCAGAAAATAATTGCTGTGCTCGAAGCAAGACACAACAAATAGAAAGCTGCAGATGGAATGAGAGCAATTCCATATCGATGCAGCCACCCACCGAGTATGTCGTGCCAGCATGTTTGCCAGTGTTACCCAGTTTCGGTTCATCGAATCACGTAACAAAGGGTAACGGCCTGAAATTTGTGCCGCGTCTTGCGATTGGGTTCAGTTTTTGCCAATACTCGCCCATCATTACCTTAGGAAGTCGGTCAAGGACTCACCATGCCATTTTCGCTTTCCTTGTAAACATTCTCTCATCGCTGCATATCGTCGCTGACGGCTGTATGATAGAAGGTCTGGACATGGAGAATTTTAAGAAGTGGCTAAATTACAAAAGTCGCATCGAACAAGCAGAAAATGATAATCACAGTCGCCTTCCGGTAACTATTGGCTTGATCATAACTACAGTTTTCACAGTCATTTTTATTTATGTGGCTGCTACTTATTTTACCAATCTTAATGATGCCAAGACTTCGGCTTCGACGCTTGCGGTCGACCATTCGTCTACAAGTCGTTTCCTGCCGCCGAACGTTTACCTTTGCGCGAGTGAAAACAAACCTCGCTCGACTTGGAGAAGATCGAAACGGGAGGACAACGTGGCGCCTCAACTGATTAAGCGTGTTGCTCGACCGCTATCACCAGCGCACAATTCTCTAAGTATGAATGGTGCCTACGATCCGCCCCTCTATCACGATGCTGGTGCGAGATGCGCTTGGGGTCATTTGACTGGACGCCGTGTCCCCAACATCGAAAACGTAGGCGTATCCTACGACTCACAACAATTGGGAGCGAGAGCGTGTGATGACCCCGAAGTGTGCAAAAGTATTTGTCTGCGTTTGCATAAACCTGACGATCCGTACTTGTGCAATTATTTCACATGGAATCGTGAAAAGAAAGTTGCTTTGTTTTACTTTCTTGAACCGACCATCAGATGGAATCTGACGCAGGATGTTCGAGTGGAGACATTCTTTTGGCAATGCAAAGGTAGGCTGTCTTGGTTGAACATTCATCACATGGACGCTGCAGCTTGTGCCTCGTCTAGAGTCCCCATGCACATGGTTTTGGAGGCCTCATCGGATTCATCCATCCATGGCGGACTTGACGGCCACTCAACTTAGAAGCGCTCATGGAGTGGTAGGTGTCAGCCAGTGCACTGATTTTGCTACGTGTCAGTTCGCGTGCGAGACACGGCCGACATTCAGAGAACTTCAAGAGCAAGGACAAGTGATTGCAAGTGACGCCAGTTTGGATGATCCAACGGTAAGTGCTTAGTCCATACAAATTTCAGTCAAGGCAGATCTAAAAAATTTGAGCATAAGAGAGATTCGAACCTACGCTTTTGGGGTTCCAGCCTATGTCCATCACTAATGGCTTATGCTCTATTGAGTCCTTGAAACTATAGTAATACTGAGCGTCAGGAATGTGGTCTCCTCAATAGCTTTCGAGTTGGCTAGAAAAAATGTCAGGAGTGGACATCCGGTGAGTGCGGCTGCCAAGGAGGGTGGGGTACTGATTGAACGTTGAGCACGTGGTCATAGTTTCTTGATCTTGAATCCGAGGTTGCTGCTCTAAAAAGATATGCGAGGTAGGTAAAACTCCCCGCTTCCTTGCCTTCCAATCATCCAGGGAGAAACCACCACGTAGTGAGGTATCGTATCACAGGAGGCCTGACCGAATGCGATGCCAACATACTGTACTGCTAAATATCCCAAACACGCAGCACACGGAGAGAATGGTATTGTACCAGTGTTTTTTCAGTGCGACTACGTTGTCATTCCATCAACGGACACCAAGAACCAGTTCAGTTTCCTTTTTTCGATGCGTCAATCCGTCTTGAAGAACACGACTTACGCTCGAAGCCAAAATTACGACTCATTCGAGCTAATATGCAGAGACAGTAAGTGCGTCTTGTGCCCTTTACTCACTCTCTTGATCCATTGACCTTCAGGTGCTCCAAGACACATTGCCCCAGCAGCTAGCAGTGTAGTCGTAGCCGCCCCACCTGCGCAGCCCCCACGACCACAAAGGAAACAACGTGATCTTCCCGCAGACATGATGGATAATGCGCAGGGCGAAGAAGAGATCAGTGAGAAAGTGAATCTGCGAGAATGCCAGCTCGAAGGGCAGAAAATCGATTGTTCCGCATTGACAAAGGATGCACAACTGGAAGCACCCTGCATTCAACTGACCACAGAGGACTCTCGTGGTCATATATCGATTTCAGTCAATACTAAAAAGCCAGTTTGGTTTTCGGTGGAACAACCTGGTTTAGACGGGCTGGAAGAACATACCACGCTGAATCCCGGATTCAGGCATGCAATTGATATGAGATTGGAAAAGCCTGACGACGTGGAGTCGAGCAAATGCGGCCCGCTGAGTGTTCGCGGTCGTCGCTGCGCTGCCACGTGCAATGATCGGTTAGCTATCGATGTGTGCGGATGCTCGATCAATGCAGACCCCGAAATGGGGTATATGGGATCTCTGGTTTCCATACCCCTGTGCACTGACAACCAGCTGAAATCATGTGTGTTGGATCAGCTGCGATCGGATGCCTTTTTCGATTGTATGAATGAATGCAAGAGGCAGTGCTCGACATGGCATCCATTCGAGCTCATGAAATCGGAGGGCTCAAAACTGCCAAGCGATGATCACCTAATATTGGATCTTCATTTTGCCAGGTCACCCAGTGAAGTCCAAGCCGAGCCGATGTGGTGGAATAAGGGTGTTGAGCAAATTATGCAGGTATGGGCACCAAGTTTGCTGGTTCTAATGCTGCTTATGGCAGTAATAATCATTATATATGTGACCACGCGTCGTTGAGACTCGTAGCTGATTTTTGTGCTTATTGAAGTCTGCTTGTTATCGAATGCATTTTATGCTCTGACAAGTCTTGTTTTTGACAATCTTGACACATTTCACAATGACTCGATTCTATTCCTACCAGCCAATGGCCTATACTACGTGCAGCAAATGGATACCAGCACCCGAGTTTGGCCGATTGAGAGGGACACACAGCCGTCCATGGGAGACAGATCCAGTTCTATCGTGTTATGACATATAGAGCCATCTCTTGACGACGCACGGCCTCTCGGCATAAATAAATGCCATTTGATGAGTGAAGAAATCGGGATGAGTTGAAATGTCGGCACTATTCAGGGAACAGTTATCGAAATCTTCCTGAAATGATGACAGGTGCTGATGTGTCGGAAATACAGCAGGTATAAGAATTTATTTCGAGAGAGCACCACATAAAAGGGGTAGAAGACAAGTTTAGAAGGTAGGATATCTGGATAATGAGTAAGTGTTGGAAGGCCTCTCCGCTTCTTCCCCCATGTCTGGTTCGTTCCCATCCTACCACCTGATGCGCGAGTTCTGACCTGAGTTGATATGCTTGACCTGACCTTTCTGTTCTCATCATTAGGGTGATGAAGTTGCAGCACGGTTCATCATATGCAACTGTTATTATGATCAGTAGCTTCCTGCTGGTGGTCATACCATTCAGAACTGTCCGAATTTATGCTAGCGGTATATGCTCAGAGCATGATCAAATCATCAGGCCACAATACATTTTTTAAATTATCGCACTTAATAGCGGAGATACTACAAATTGAATTTAGATACGTGTGATCATACAGTATGGCACAGGGAAATAGGGCCTCCATTGGTATGCTTGAGAACTGGGTTAGGTATTACAGTCCATCTTACCTCGGGCGAATAGTTGACTGATAAGCAACGAAATGACTTTTCGATAACGCATTGTTTTATGCAATGGAGTTTCGTTGGAGCAGTCACTATCTTCTCTGTCGAGCCGAGAAGGAGACCACGTCGTCTGAAACACAGACGCACTTGCATAAGAACTTGTCGCAGGATCAGTTCTTCACATGACTCCTTTGTGACGTCGAGATCTTCGCCATAGGATGGTGCTCCAATTAATAAAAGCAAAATGGTGGCAAAAGTCACTAGGCTCTGTGATTCCATGTGATTGCTAGGGACTCATCAGTTCTTCAGTACCTTTCCTAGGGGTTGGACATGTTCTTCCTTTCCTTTCCTAGGGTTGGACTCTTTCTTGCCTATCCTGCTAGATACAGAAAATCAAACCCTTCGGTTGTTTTGCTGCAGCTAAGTTTAGAGTTATGAAATAAGGAAGCAGTAAACGGGCCGAAGGGTTTGGTGCCGAGCTCTGAGCGGACCAGAGTCTGAAAACGCGGGTCACTAATCGCAAATATGGGGCCCACTGACAGCGAGACATCCAGGAGAGAGACCCCAGATCACACGGGGTCGCAATGACACTTGTGTTCGCCACCAGATCTCTGAAATTTTACTACGATCAATAGCCAGGTCAAAACGACTTACTCGTGTATTCCACAAGCTACACACAATTGGAAAAGCCCCAAGGAAAATGATGTTAATATCAAGGCTGCGCCCTTCATCATAGATTCGTGTCAATTCGGTTCAAAATCCCAAGATTTTTGGTTCCTTTCAAAACGTACGCAATTAAAACATAGAAAAGGGATACGTTTTGGTGTCTATCATACGTGTCGAAGAAATATCAAGAATGAACACTGGTGCGGCGTCTCATCCATGCCGTATATACATAGGTTGAATTAGTGCGATTGAAAATTTCTCGCCACTCACGAACTGGGGCGTTAATGACAAATAAGACAAGGCACCAAGGCGAGTTTGTCGAGAATATTCTGTTTGGAACAAAATACCCATCCCCAAAACAAGATTATGATAGCCCCATTTACTTGTGAAAGGTCGTTATATCTTTCAAAAACATGTTACTCACGCCTTAAGTGCATTGATTCTTGTATTCAGAGACTCGTGAGAACAGTGGCACGGAAGGCATGAAATAAGACGCTAGATCAAAAAAACTGTGCTCCAAAACTCAAAACTAGCATCGAACGCTAAATCTCACACAAAATACGAGCGCGCGTAGTCCTTCGCTTCCAGTTTCTTGGCGTTTTGACGTACTGGAGAAGTCGCTTCGGTTGGCGGCTTCGTTGCCGCGTGAAGGCGCGGTAATTCTGGTTTCTTTCGTTCGTGTCCATGATGCTCTTCTTGCTTCCTTTTTCCCTCGTGTGATGGCCGTGCCGCCGGGCTCTTGCGGTGTGGAGATGGAGTCGGATTTTTCGGTTGCCCTCCAATTGATTTATCACGTGTGATCACTGATCGAGAGTGCACATGAATCGGCGAATGGCGATGGGTGGGATGCAATTGGGGCGACTTCTTTTCTTTCTCGTCGGTACCATGGTGCCTTGGACTCGATAAGGGCGGTGGCCGATGACCGCCAGCTGCCCTCTCTTTCTTGCGTTCATGATCCACGTCGCCATTGTGGGCTGCAGCAGAGGGGCGATGAGTGCGTCGAACATCAGGCGATGTTCCTTTCTTGTCTTTACGAGTATCATCCCTCGGGCCGCCGATGAAGCTAGACGCAAGTACGGGAGGACCAACCACGCTTTTCTTACTGACGTCAGATTGCTTGCGATCACGTTTGCCCGTCTGGGGCAAGTCAGGAGGACCCACCTGCGATTTCTTCATGTCCCTGAATGCCAGGTTCAGCCAAGAACCTGGATGATCTGAAAATAGTTCAGTACAAGGATGAGGTTACCGAAAAAGGCATGAATTCGCGATACCAGACTTCTTCGGTGGAGACTCCACGGCCTTCTTTGTGCCATCTTCTCCTTTGCGTGGCTTTACCACTGAAGTATCTGCGACGATCCTGCAAAATCATGGGGCATTTTACTGAGCAATACAGTACTGCATGAAATAGCCCATACTTGGTCGGTTCGAAAGAAAGATATTTAGCGTCAATAAAAGTATCGGTTTCAGGCAGCGACGAGACGTCAAATGGTGGCCGATCAATTGGGCCAGCGACCAATTTTGGTGGACCAACTGCCATTATATCCAGATTTGCATTCTTCTTTTTCGCAACCATCATCTTGAAAGCCACCATATTGAAGCCTGGACTGTCATTACTGTTCGGCTTATCGTAAGTCGGAGTCGGCTGGTCAGATACAAGAGTTGCTACTTCCGATGGTATGGTCGGATTCCTGAAAAGCACCCTTGTCGAAATCAGTTTTTGCGATGAGCCTAACTTTTCTATCATGGTTAAACTTACACGGTTGTGTCAGGTTTACTGCTCGCCAAACTGTCGTTTCTCTTTCCCTTTCGTGTCTTTGGAGCCGATTTTTCATCTGACGACGTCTCATTCTTTCCGTCAGACTGCGTTCCCTTGCCTTCATCTTTGGCAGCCGCTTTTTCCTTCAAAAAATTACAAAACCCTTTTACCCCAATCGAAACCTGGCAGCGCTGAATTTTTGCGCTAGGTACTGGTTCTCCATCGCTCTTCCTTACCTCTTTCTTCGAGGAGCAACAAGCGCATTTCAAGATGAAAACCAAGGCACCCAGAGAAATTGCGGTGCAGGCGATCGCATAAAGTAAATAGCTGTTATTGTGTGTCGATGTCGATCCGTCGGACTCAGCCACCAGAATTGGAGCCATGACCACCATACAGTAAGCTACCAATGGGAGGAATGGTGAGCTGACGGAATGAACTATGGCGTGTCTCTGTCGCGTGACTAGCTTTACACTATCCGCAAGTACAGTATGATATCTACCTCGATTACCTCACTATCGAATAAGAGCCTGCATGTCGAAATGGCTTCTGAGGACGTTTCTTCGGCGCACGACTCTCCTTCGGCGTTGGTAATCGTCATCGCTGCAGCTTCAGCTGTCTGCTTCATCATGCTGATCATACTTTGCTTATGCAAAAAAAAGAAAAGACCCAATAAGAAAATGAATGTCAACGTAAGTGTCCCAGTTTGCTTTTTTTGCAATTGTACGTGACCATTTTGTTTTGTAGGAAATAGAGAAAGAAAACAGCAAGTTGATCAGTGCAATAAAAACCATAGAAGATTCTGTCGTCCCTGGTTCAGCTCCCATATCTTTGGAGCCCTTCCACACCGAGCCTGGCAGTGATACAGGGTTGTCTGTCATCGCGCCTTCGCAATCTGAACTGGATCGATATCTCGAGGAGACCAAATGTCTGTCAGAAAAAGAAAAGTAAGCGGGATCTGATAATGAGTCCCCTATGGTGAGTTTATAGGCCGTTAATTCTTGGTGTTTTTAAGAAGGGGGGTCGCAGCGGCTAAAAATGCCAAATCGCGAGCAAAAATTCGCTCGGTGACGCCACAAGCTTCCAAAGCAGCGAAAGCTCAGAATATATCGCCGACAACGAAGCAGTCGAGTTCGAGCCCAGCATCTCTTGTCGGACAAGTTGCAGCCAAACCCACATTATCTCTATCCACGCCCGCTAAAAAGCCTGTCCCCGTTGCCGTCCCAACTAGCTCGATGAAACGCAACGAAATCGAGGACCACTCAAGGAAATCGCCGCCTGGCTCGCCATTCCTCAAACAGTTCTCGTTAATCGGCGGTCCCAAGCAAGGATTGCCGATTCGTGATGCCCGGAATGCGGACAATGAAGTTTGTCGTATCTACCAGCATGCACCAGGTGAAAACGCACCGAAGGAACTGCAGTCATGTTTAAAAACTGACTTCGATGCAGGAACATGGAAAGAGTCTGCTTCTGACTACCATGCGTGGTAAGAGACTTTTAGATTTTTCCGACTCAGCAAATAATAGTCTAATACAATTTTTAGGAAGACAACGAATTCAGCCGCGCTGACTATGCCAGCGACATGTCAAAGCCCAGGTAAATATGGCTTAAATTGACATTCGGAAAAGTATGAAAAAGTGGTTGCGCTTTTAGGCGAGACATCGAAGGTGATGGGCGGCAGTTTGATATCGCCTTGCGCATATTCGACCAACGGGGGAAGCGCTGCTCAACGAACTATGACCTCAATGCAAGTAACAGTTTCGGAGAAGCCGAAGGCATCACCTGTCAGTCTTCGATCGTACAAGCTGAGGGGTGAAACAGAACCGATATCAGCTGCACGCTGAAAATTCGAGTAGTGAACAGGTCATTGATCAGTTGCGATTAAAACGACAGGCGTAACGAAACTGCTACTTGTGCTTTTTTGATGACCAGTACTCGTGCCAGCATAAACGGTTTTTCATTATGAATCTTTTTTCCAAGTTTTATCCGCTTTAGCCTGCCCGGCGTCACGTTTTGCCAGCCAGAAGTCGATCCTTGAAACATGACTGTTTCCTTGGATTCTGCACTTCAAACATCTCGACATAAGAGCATTCTGGGCCAGACACTGGTTTCCCTGGAAAATGGCTGGTGATATCTGAAGCTGCCAATTTTTGATAGCCGAGACTAATTACAGTATGTACTCGTCTGCCCGTCCCTGGCGTGGGAGATTACGTAGGCATCTGCTGCCTCTCACGCCAGAGGAGGCAAATTATTCCATAATGTGTCCCTTCTCCCTTGAGTGCGCATAGTTGTGTTTGATATGTGGTAAATTACGAACATAAACATGAATGACTTTCGCCCTTGACCTTCACCTCGATGGTACGAAGTGAGTCCCCTCCACAGCCTGGCGTGCAAGGTGGGTGAGCAAGGTTTTTTACCGACCTCTGCCGACGGGTTTGAGCCCGAAACAAATCCTTGCTAGTGCTAGGATGGATGGAACTGCTACTGTACTCACTAACATGGCCGCCATACATGTTTTTGCGGAAGTGATTCTGAATCTGTCCGCGTAAGTGATCAGTCATCAGAGAGCACATTCATGCAGGTAAAACAATTTTATGGCATAAATACTGAGCATATGCAATTTATGGATTGCAATCGACACGACAGAAACCAAATTAGCATCTGTTACAACTTTTCGGGCAGACTGATCCGTATGTAGCGCAGTCGATACACGCCGTCCATCCGCAGTTCGTCGACCTATCCTTGCATGCTAAACAAAACGTTGACGTAGTCCATGTAGGTGCAGCACATGACTAGACTTACTCGGCGATTTGCAGTACATTCTGTTCACTAAGGAGGCATCAGTGGCGGCCATCTTGGTTCCCATCCCCATCCTGGGCAAGTAGTAGCTGGAATATGAAACTGTAGTCATGACTGGCTTTCTCGAGTCCAAGGCGCCGACCTGAAATGCAGTCACGGACGACATATGGTTGTGAGTGGTTTCGTAGGGATACACTTACGTATGCATCGTAGATCATAATGGATAAGGGATCAAAGGGGGCGCAATATGGATTATGATCGCGGGGATCGTCTTTGTTGTATACGTCTACGGATTGGGGGTCCACGTTATTCCAATCAATGTTCAGGTACCTGTCTCTGTCGTAGCGAGTGTGCTCGTGCACAAAACCGAGTGAATGCAGCGCCTCGTGCACAACAACTCCTTGTAAGGTCTAGTGAAAATGGGCAGTCAGACAGGTAAGACCACGTTAATCTGGTGGCTTACCGATTTACAAATGGAACTGTCAAAGTTGATGTAGACAGCGTTGTAGTTTCCTTGATAGCCGACATCAGCCCAGCCGCACCTGCAGCAAAAGAATGTGTATGCCCTATCTTGTTCTACGCGCGATGCAGTCGGAAAAAGGAAGATGCCTCCGATACTTACGTCCCAGCGTCAGTGTCGGATGGAGTCTTGACAAATTCCATAACCGGATATTTCCACCCCTCCACAAACTTCAGGCAGGTGGAGCTAGAAATTGACTGCAAGGCATTTCTGACGATTGTTGCTTGTGAGCTGCTGATTGTTCTGGGGTTTATATAGAAGTTGATTGTGGTAGTTGGCCATTTGTTTCCACCGTAGTAATCTAAGGCTAGCATGTCACCACGCTTCTGTCGGTCGGCAGTTCCAGTCAGGGGATTGTAAGCGACTGAATCAACGTCGACCAAAGGAACTTCTCCGATTTCTTCTGTGTCCACGATCCCTTCCGTTCTGCTGATAATTCTGTCCAACTGTTGCTCATTGAGCAACATGTCACCGCCGAATAAACCATTGTCATGCGGGTCCACCTGCCAAGGAGAAACATAAGAAAAGGATCACATGGGAAAGGAGGACGACTTATGTACATCACCAAGGCCGTTCAGCTGAAATAAGGCCTTCTTGGCCTTGTAGGCTTTCTGGAATCTTCTCTCGACCTCATCATCACCTAAACCCTTTTTTCGACCATCGCCCTTGTCACCTTTGAGTGCTTCCTTGACAGCATTGCGATTCTTCTTCTGACGATCACTATTTTCTTTGCATTTACCTTTACCGCGGCAGCTCTTCCATGTTGTCTAAAAGGGATTGAATGTATAAGTATAAAGAGACCACACAGATTTTTGTACGCAGCCTACCTGCAAAGCACCAAGTGCATCATCAGTCAGGTGACGTTGATCACCGCGATAGCTGTTCCATTTGCCGCGGCCAACACCCTTGCCCACTCCTCCTATATCAAGAGGTCCGTTGCCTTTTCCTCCACGACCACCGCCATTGCCTCCGTTGGGTGGGGGTGCCGCGCAGAGGCATATCAGTCCATAAGTTACTATCACTTGTAGTAGACAAGCGGTGAGGCGGTCCATAATTATTGGACTGATTGGTGGAACTGTAGGAGGGAAAGGAAAGAAGCGCAATATATACAGTTATGAAAAACTAGTTTCGTTCCTGTCTTGGATCGCTTTTCGACTTTCTTGCGTCGTGAACTACTTGCCTTAAAAGGACGACAAACATTTTCAATGCGCCATCGGCCTAACAGAAAATGATAAACGCAATCCTGTAGGCTGTTTACCATTTTTGAATTTGTGGGAGATCCTGTTCAAATAGAATCCAGTTCATTTCTGAGGTCACTGCTGTGCATTGTCAATACCTGCCAGTTCATGTACGGTAGAACATCGGCCCAACTTCTCAACAAAAAGTTCAGGGCGTTGCTACAGAGTAAGAAAACTGGCTTTTTGAGACAAAGACCACGTGAGATCCGAAGAGAGTTGCTGCTGTAGACGAGTTCGGCATGTCACATGTCTGATGATATCGCACGCACATATGCACTTGCACTAATGTGAGAACTGAAGAATATTTTCTATGCTTTGGAAATAGGCACGAGGCCCCGACACCAATGCAGTTAGCATGGAACAGGAGCACTCAACCTGAAGAGAACAGCGAGAACTTCAAAGTGCCTAACACCACGAGAGGCTGTAGAGTGCGCGAGACACCATACGCACTGGCAAGTTGCAGCTGCTTCTGACAATGTAGTCAGGCATTACTGACAATGAAATGACCGATCTTATGTGTGTTAACACAATGGTCACATGACCTGTTCGTTCGACTGATGGTCTCAGACTATTTTGCAAGGCTTAAGTATTTTAAACTGCGAGTATCGAGTACCTGACAAGACAAGACCTTGTCAGGTAGCGGGAGTCATAAGAGACCAGCAGAAATTCGCTCAATCCTTGGAAGACGCCAAAAAATGTAGATTTGAACTGGATTTAAAAAATCTAGAAGCTAGTCGTATATCTGTCGCTGTAATAGCGCAGGAACCCAATAGAGGTAAGCTGTCCACGACCGGCGATCAAGCGCAGCAATTTTCTGTCGCGATATCCAGCCGATCAGACCGCAAAACTATCATACGACATCATAAAAATAATATAAAATGTTTTGAACCAAGAATTTTTGCTCAAAAAACCATAAGATGACAAGTGAATCAGCCATAACGTTACCAAGACGATACTGGCGATTTATTGAACGAGCTAGACACTTGTTCAACCGCTGTGACTTTACAGAATGCGCGTATGTGCACACTTCAGTTCTCCCACCTCCTCGCGATAAAATACGTATTATTAAGACTGGACTAACTATTTTTAGCTCACTTGTCTTTTGTAAAAGGGGCTATGCGCTCACAGTTCTGAAAAATGAAGCTGTTCCCAGTTAACATCAAGACCTAACCTTACACATTTTTCTATCGAAAGTTTTACATAGACTGTAAACACAAATTACAAGTACTACTTTCCATTCCACTATGATTTGCATAGGATTCAGTTGAAACCGCCGCCTGGTCCTCCTCTGCCGCCTCCGTTTCGACCACCGTCGCCGCGTCTACCTCCGCCTGTTTCAGAGTTTCCGCCATCTCCACCAGGCCAACTGCCGTCTTGTCCACCAAACTGAGGACCTCTACCATCGCCGCCTGGTCCGTTGTTGCCGCCCCCGCCTGGTCCATTAAACGGAGGTCCGCCACCGCCGCTTTGTCCATTTCCACCACCTGGTCCGTTAAATGGAGGTCCACCACCGCCGCCTTGCCCGTTGCCACCACCTGGTCCGTTAAATGGAGGTCCACCACCGCCGCCTTGCCCGTTGCCACCACCTGGTCCGTTAAATGGAGGTCCACCACCGCCTCCTTGCCCGTTGCCACCACCTGGTCCATTAAACGGAGGTCCGCCACCGCCGCTTTGTCCATTGCCACCACCTGGTCTGTTAAATGGAGGGCCGCCGCCGCCGCCTTGTCCGTTGCCTCCATCTTGTCCTCCACCTGGTCCGCCAAATGGGGGCCCGCCACCGCCGCCTTGTCCTCCACCTGGTCCGCCAAATGGGGGCCCGCCACCGCCGCCTTGTCCTCCATTTGGCCCGTTAAATGGAGGTCCACCACCGCCTCCTTGTCCGTTGCCTCCACCTTGTCCTCCACCTGGTCCGCCAAATGGGGGCCCGCCGCCGCCGCCGCCTTGTCCTCCACCTGGTCCGCCAAATGGAGGTCCGCCACCGCCGCCTTGCCCACCACCACCTTGTCCTCCACCTGGTCCGCCAAATGGGGGCCCGCCGCCCCCGCCTTGTCCTCCACCTGGTCCACCAAATGGGGGTCCGCCACCGCCGCCTTGTCCTCCACCTGGTCCGCCAAATGGGGGCCCGCCGCCGCCGCCTTGTCCTCCACCTGGTCCACCAAATGATGGTCCGCCACCGCCGCCTTGTCCTCCACCTGGTCCGCCAAATGGAGGTCCGCCACCGCCGCCTTGCCCACCACCACCTTGTCCTCCACCTGGTCCGCCAAATGGGGGCCCGCCGCCCCCGCCTTGTCCTCCACCTGGTCCACCAAATGGGGATCCGCCACCGCCGCCTTGTCCTCCACCTGGTCCGCGAAATGGAGGTCCGCCACCGCCGCCTTGCCCACCACCACCTCCGTTTTGCCCGCCGAAAGGAGGTCCTCTACCGAATGGTGGTCCTTCACCATCACCTCTACCGAATGGGGGCCCTCTACCACCACCGTTTCCAAATGGAGGTCCACCTCCTCTGCCATTGCCTCGGCCAGGAGGTGGTGCAACAGAAATGCCCACTAGCACGCATACTACCACAAAGTGGGAAAGTCGTGCCATCTGCGCACTCTTACGATTCGAAATTTACGTACTGCCTTACCCTGTGTTTGAGCACCCAATTTATACCCCTTCCATTTGGGAACTAGTTTTTCACCTCGTCATTTAGGAACTTTTCGTTTTAAATAAAAGCATCATAAATGGTTGAGGCCCTTTGTCCCGGATTTACGCAAGATATAGCCCCGTCCTTGAGCTTCCCATATGTGGGCGTATTTTCCTTATTACAAACCAGTCCGCCTATTCAAGCAAGCTTGACTACAGCCTCCATTCTTCCCATAATCTTTTATCATTGCGCGGCATCTTCGAAATTTACAAAACATTGCTACGAGTACTGGCAACTTGTGCATAAAACAGCCGTGAGTGTTTGTGCAACTAATGAATGACGCAACCTGTAGCCCACGCGGTAGGCCTGCTGACTTCGAACACAGCGAAAAACAAAAGATAGTCATGTGCTTACTTGGCATCACATTCCTCTTTCTCCCTGTTTGTACAGAATCATCTAGTTAGACAAACCTAACTAGTTTCATGCTAAAACTGAAAATTGATCTCTCGCATTACGTGTTTGAGAATTATAGATCTTTACGGTGAAGCAAGTTCATGTTTTGTTTTGTGCGAATCCATATTCAAGGCATAGCCCGCAGGAAATAAAAGAGCCGCCTTTTCTTGCCTTGCCAATGTTATTCGACTTCTTATATCTAAGCTAAGTCTTGCAAACACCTCAGCTCCCTTCTTGATAAATATGTAGTATCTCGGAATATAGCGCTGTACCACCCAATTGGATACTACTCGAGAGTCGAGGCAGCGGCACAGTATACTGTAGTTCTACGGTTGAGGTACAGGTAACGGGGCTGTACAACGATATGGCAACGAAGTAACACAGACCCCGCGATCAGTAAACGTCCAAAAAGGTTGTGCAATATTAAATGACATCGTAAATGCGGGATGACTTATCATAAAGGCAGAATATTTACATTATTGTTAGCGAATCGGCCGATCATTAACCTCCGTGGCACCTGAACACTTTTGATTAGAACGGCTTGTTCGAAGTTTGCTCATAAGCATGTAAATGCTGCTCATTGTACCTACAGAAGGTTTTGGCCATTAGAGAAGGTGATGTGGTTGGCTGCATCCGCCTTAGACACGGAGCAATATGTGCAGCTGCCAGCCGAAGTACCACTTGACTTGCTTGGTCAATCAATACGAGCTGCATGCGAGGCAGAAACTCGTCGGGTTTGGGAACTTTCTTTATTCACTGTCACCCCTCTGTCCTTGCCGTAATGTCTACTTCAAGGTCAGAGCTCATCGGCAGTTTGAGGCACGCAGAGCATGAATGCGCAAAGTAACAGTGCTGATTTTATCAGACTAGGCTATACAAGTTGCATTTAAACTCCGAGTGTAGTGTATATTCTCCCATTCAAATGCTGATAGGACGCTATTGGCACCCTAGCTGTGTTCATGCAATATCTTTAAGCCCGATTCAAAAGCTCAAAAACCTTGAGGAAGGGATAGCAATCATTTGCAGCAAGCATTTTTTTGCATGGAGATATATTTCAGAAAGTAGGGTACATCGAGACTAGCACACACTGGTACATGCTAATCGCAACTCAAAATCAGTGCAAAAACGCTGTGAAAACATGCTCCCGTTCTCTTATGACCCTAATGAAGAAACTTCTGTGTCACTTTCCTCCTGGACCACCTCCGCCTGGACCTCCGCCGCCTGGCCCACCACCTGCTCCACCACCACCACCTCCTGGCCCGCCGCCGCCTGGTCCTCTGCCACCACCACCAGGTCCTCCACTGCCTGGTCCTCCGCCATCTCCTGGGCCACCACCCACAGGTCCGCCACCGCCTGGTCCGCCGCCTCCTGGTCCGCCACCTCTTGGTCCGCCACCTCCTGGTCCGCCACCTCCTGGTCCGCCACCTCCTGGTCCGCCACCTCCTGGTCCGCCACCTCCTGGTCCGCCACCTCCTGGTCCGCCACCTCCTGGTCCGCCACCTCCTCCTGGTCCGCCACCTCCTCCTGGTCCACCGCCGCCTGGTCTGCCACCCCCTCCTGGTCCGCCACTGCCTGGTCCACCGCCGCCTGGTCCGCCACCTCCTCCTGGTCCGCCACTGCCTGGTCCACCGCCGCCTGGTCCGCCACCTCCTCCTGGTCCGCCACTGCCTGGTCCTCCGCCACCGCGTCCTGGTCCGCCGCCGCCTGGTCCGCCACCTCCTGGTCCGCCACCTCCTGGTCCGCCACCTCCTGGTCCGCCACCTCCTGGTCCGCCACCTCCTCCTGGTCCGCCGCCACCTGGTCCGCCACCTCCTCCTGGTCCTCCGCCACCACGTCCTGGTCCGCCGCCGCCTGGTCCGCCACCTCCTGGTCCGCCACCTCCTGGTCCGCCACCTCCTGGTCCGCCACCTCCTCCTGGTCCGCCGCCACCTGGTCCGCCACCTCCTCCTGGTCCACCGCCGCCTGGTCCGCCACCTCCTCCTGGTCCGCCACTGCCTGGTCCTCCGCCACCACGTCCTGGTCCGCCGCCGCCTGGTCCGCCACCTCCTGGTCCGCCACCTCCTGGTCCGCCACCTCCTGGTCCGCCACCTCCTCCTGGTCCGCCACCTCCTCCTGGTCCGCCACCTCCTGGTCCGCCACCTCCTCCTGGTCCGCCGCCACCTGGTCCGCCACCTCCTCCTGGTCCACCGCCGCCTGGTCCGCCACCTCCTCCTGGTCCGCCACTGCCTGGTCCTCCGCCACCACCTCCTGGTCCGCCGCCGCCTGGTCCTCCGCCACCTGGTCCACGATCACCAAGGCCATCACCAGGCCTTCCACCTCTACCAGGAGGAGGTGCCACAGAACCGTATATTAGAACACAGATAATGACTAAACTGAATAGTCGAGTCATCATGGGCGCACGTAAAATGGAAAGTAAAGCAGATGGTTCTGAGCATCCCATTTATAGGACTAGAACCAGTTTATCCCGAAGTTCATCATCGAGCCATTTCATCTTCCCGCAGCTGCCTTTGTTTCGCCTTGAAAGGAGGACATTGAACTGTGCTCATTTCTGATTTTGTTACTGGATTTCAAACAATTGGTTATCCCATTTATCATGAGCAGCCTACATCCAGTTGAAACTAGTCTCGCAGTGCGCCTAGGTCAGACTGTAAATGTCATACCTACTGTTCCTTGTCGTATTTTGTCATGAGTCTGGACTGAAGGTTCAACGCTGCTTAGTGAAACAGGACAAGGATGCACTTATTGAAAGAGAGTCAAAACGATAAGCCAAGGTTGTCTTTTCTTACGCGTTCACGTGCATTGGCAGTTTGCCTGGGTGCACGCAAAGGACGTTTACATCAGAATCTGTTAGAGCGATGAGTTTGATGTGTAACATAACTTTCAACCCGGTTTTCCTAATCGTAAGTGCTACGTCGTACGTAATCATAATGACAACCACAGGGCGCCTGCACAGAGCGAGTGAAAGTCAAAAGTCATGCTGCAACCCTTAGCCCTCATTGCATAAGCAAAATACCAGCAGGCTGAAGTAGCTCAGAATATACGAACAGTCCGTTGCCACTGTGCAATTAAAACCCCCTAAAGTGGCCTAATAGGTCGAAAGGTGACCAGAGCATTTCATTGACCTGTTGTGCGATGGTGTAACTTGATCCTTGCAGCAAAGTTCGCGAAACATCGCGTTAGGTCGGTCGGCTAGGATAGCGGACACGATAGCATACGGCTCGGCCAGCCATGAACGCTGGAGGGCGTTTGTAAAAACCGTATCTCCTTCCACAAGTTATAATTATCAAAGGATTATTATATCTTGTGTTCTTGATTCCTGGGACATGTGCGCACCCTTCCAGAATAGTGCACACCACTTAAACTCGAAGACGGATTGCTTTTTTTCATATGCCGTATTTTTTTTAAAGCAGCTCGCTAGTGTCGGGGCGCCAGGGGTGGAAGGGAGGAGCAGACGCGTTTTACCGATGTGCTTGTGTTTTGTTCAATGGCTCATTATCAGAAGACCGAGTCTGTCCTGTCTGCTTGCAAGGGTAGCACATATCTGCAATAGTGAATTGCTGATGATATCTGTCAACAGAAGTAGTGAATTTCGGTTGGGCGTACATACCCGAAGCATAAGATGAGGTTTCGGTTGCAAATATTATTCAGTCTCTCTCGGGCCTCGGACCTCATATCTTTGTCTCTGTCTCTGTTTCTAAAGCATCCTTCAAGCCTTTTGATTTCTTATGCTGAATGCCGCTACACAGTTCATCCATCTCCGTCTTCGGTCTCTGTCTCCATTCTCTCCGTCATGACTTTTTAACAAAAGGCATTTCATTATGCGCAAGTTGAGTAGTGGCAGGTACACCACAGTCTTATCCAAGGTGAGTTAACGAAAAGAGAAATTTCGAATCGCGAAAGGTCCGTCACAATAGCGGACACGATAGCATACGGTGCTTAGCCAGCCATGAACGCTGGAGGGCGTTTGTACCGTGGCAGAACTATAGCAACTCACGCTGCGAAAAGCCCGGGTATTGCTTCAAAATAAGAAAACTAGTTGGTTGGAGCCCGGGTCAGGAGGCTATGATGACTCTCAATTCGTTTTGTGTCGTATTCTGATGGTATTGCAGGCACATGTGCGTGACATTCACAGCAAGCATATAGGAATACTGTATATCGCCGTAAACCCTCACTTGTTACCCTAGAGGAATAGGATTTTAAACGGGGCTGACCGTATACGTGCCTCCAGTATAATAAGGCCGCTATCTACTATCTGTTTTCTTTGGGAAGGCACACGCGGCACAATGCGGAACGTCGGGGGCGTGTATGTGGTTGGGGCTTGCGAATGTAGCGTTTATTCACACGCACCAACAACGATGAGTCCAAAAACGAGACTGCCCAAGCCCCAGGACAGACTACGGGTCCGCTCGGGTCGGCCGCCGTCCAGCCCCGCCCCTGCCTTAGGGCGAAGGGGGTTGGCGACGGTGAGACCCCTAGAGGAACCGACGGCTGGCCCACATGTATATTCCCAAAGCAGGTTTATGTACTTACCATAATAACCATATGCAGGCCCTATTAATTAGCACTTCTTTTGATAACAATAAAACGGGTGGACTGACAAAATTTTTGCTGTTTAGGCTGGATGTACATATCTATGACGTGTGTAGGTACTCAGATTTTCACACAAGTTTCACTACCATCCCCACGATAATACAAAAAAGAGGGTACAGGATTTAAAAGGGGCCGACTGCAGTGATTATAGCAAAGACTATAGCAAAGATTCACGGTATGACTTCTCTCGTTTCTTATTGCTCCAAAGATGGTCATACTGACACAAGATAAGCTCCTTCCAATTTTGTTCGCAAGCCAAGCCCTGCGGCTGGGGGAAGAGTGGCTAGAACCTGGCATTGTGACCCGGAATGCAACACAAGCTGTCAGGAAGTTCGCCCACTGGATCAGGTTTCACCAAGCTCCAAGCAATACAAGTCACACGTTCACGAGCTACAAGCTCACAACTTACAAGTCCACAAGCGACTCGAGTTTCACCAAAGTGAATATAATCCATGGACAACCTCCTAGAGTTTCAAGATTTTTTCCAAGAGCACGTAGGACGACTACGAGCAATTAGGTTTCATGAACTTACAAGCTATCAGAAAAAGTGGGAGGAGACTCGTAACTTGTGCAGAATTTTCTAGGAGTCAGAACGTGACTGGTAGGACTTGTAGCATTGCTGGTTTTCGTCCATGCTATGTTTCTGCTATGGATTCCTTTCATTTCGCCTTTTGGCAGGTCAGTGATTATGGGAACCAGAATTTGTCTGCCCTGCGAAAGGGGCCTTACTTATCAAAGCACCTTGCCCCCCTCACCTTCCGAAAAATCAATGTGCTGCAGCCTTTTGAATTTTGACTCCTTTACGAGTTGTGCCTTGATCTTTCACAAGTCGCTCTCTACGAATATGTTCTAAGTTGCCGTATGTTCAAGGTTGCCGACTGTCCTAGGTTTCCGACCAATGGTCATCTACTGTACAGTATACAAAGTGTGATGCGCAAGTACATTATAGCCCTCCCGTGCTGTTATGCATTATTACCCAACAAAACTCGAGCTACTTACGAAATGCTCTTTTAGTCGATTCGAAAGGATGTCACTAATCTGATGGGAAATCTAGGAAATTTGCACACAGTCTTGCTTGACTTCGAAGCTGGTGCACATGAAGCAGTGAGGGCCCAGCTTGGAGTCGTCATTGGGCTGCACGTTTTTTTTGGGCAGTGTCTTATCAGTAGGCTGGATGGATGGCCTGAGATTCAGCGTCATTTGCATGCTTTGAGACATCTTTGGAATAGTGGGGATCACTCGTTGTGACGCTTTGTCATGTACACTACGGAATAGAGAGCTACGGGGAGTCTGTATCAATTTTGTATATTAATTGTATCAGTTTATATGAGTGAAAAAAGTACTCAGTGTCGAAACCAATATTTAGAATATATGTGGTCAGACTTCGCCATTATAAATACGAATCAAAATGCAGTTAGCACAGTTCATACGTTTTGAATTTCGCGCCTATCGCACCTCTTACTAATAGTCGGCAACCTAGGACAGCTTTGACCTCTCCCGTATCCTTATACACTAGTCGGCAACCCTGGACGGTCGGCAAGGCTGGACATACGGCAACGCAGGATACTACGCTCTCTACTGGCCCCTTTTACAAAGGCTGGAAAAGCGTAATGAAACGCTCCTCTGTCAGACTTGTGACTTGTTGCTGCCCGCAGTTCTCCATACTTGCAACGTGTTTGTCCTGGACTGCTACTAGGCTCCTTGTAACCAGGCATCTCTCACGCTTGCATTTCTAACTTGTGTGGCCTTGCACACCTGGCTCTGGGCGACTCACCCGGTACCGTCAAGTGGCGGACGTCGAACGAGTAGGGAATCAGGAAGCTGGTCCTCGAACACCAGTCGGGAAGACCCCTCCCTTCTCGCCCAGTATCATCCTGGGATGCTAGTGCTGGCACAGGATGCCCTTGTGCGGAGGTGCTCCCAGTGCAGACACACAGAGGGACGCTGCCGCGAGATCTGGTCACCTCACGGCCTCGCTTATCATAGCATGACTTCTGGCCGGCTATATGCAAAAGCGGGTTGGAAGTCCCGCGGGGCACCTGGGGCGGCACAGGGCCCATCCAACAAAAATTTTAAAAATTAAAAATATGTTTAACTTGTGAGTTTGTTTGTGGTAAAACGCGGATACTCGTAAAATAGTCACTTATGGCGCTTGTAACACTTAAAAGTGCCTTGGTGAAACTGGGCCCTGATCATGGGTTGGTTGGCCCACCCTTGCGCCAAGTGCACTGTAGCTTGATGTTGGAGTTTGAGGAGACGACTAGGCACGAATAATCAGGACATCGAAAAGCATGTATTTAAACCAAGTCTGGCATTTTAAACTCGCAAAAAATTGAACTCCACTGTAACTTGTAGGCTTTCAGGATTTTCGCTTCATGACGATTCTCGCATAACATCTCACTGTCCTAGACTTCCATCCATGAGCGTATTTTCTTTACATCAATCCACTCCACCCACTTAGGCAAATGAACGCATCCGTCATTCTTTCCGTAATCTTTTATCATTGTGTGACATGTTTGTGGTTTCGCAAACAAGCTATTTTCGACTTGAAACTAACCAGCCTTGCGTGGCGTGGGGATTCTCCTTGCTGATAACGCATGACAACCTATGGCAACGATGAAGACTTATTTGCCTGGGTATGCGAGAAGAACGTAAACGCAGATCCTATAATTGTCGATGCCGCATATTTCCAATACTCGTACGGTGTATCAAGTTTTTTATCCAGCAACAATCTCGTCACAGACATGAGCTTCCAACCTGCCAGCAATTATCATTGATAATGGGAAGTAGTGCATAAAATGGAAATGTGGATTCGGCTCATCGATAGCTTTAGATTTTGAATGCATTTTTCGTCTCTACAGTATGGTTCTCTCTTTGACCATTGTATGAGTAAACGGCACTTGCGCGAGCGATTGGCTATAAAAAAGGCCCATGGTTTTTATTAAAAAATAAAAACCGTGGGCCGTGTGACTTACATATGTTCCTGCTTTGCGGGCAGATTACCTGTGACAAATTCAATTGTTTGACACTTTGTGGCCTTTCCACTTAAACAACAGTAGTGCTGCGATATTATAAACCCCTACTGCATTTTTGCACAAGCATAAAAGCAAGACAAATTAAGCAAAGCACCATTGCAGACGGTGCCTTACTTTCCCGCATTTACATTTTCAAATAGTGTTCTGATGTCCGTATACTTCCACCATGAATCACTTGAAAAACAGGTTTTTTGTAAATGTATCCTTGACGAGGTACATCAACAAGCGCGAACGACCAAACATTTTGAGGTGCACGGACAGTGCAAATTCCCGCGGGTGCGTAAGGACACTCTAAACATCATGACAACTAGAAGTTTCCACGATTAAAGGATGGCTGGATGTATTGAGTGAAAGAACAATATAAAAACGACAAACGTTATGGCACCTATATTTAACGATTTAGATTGATTATGCCATGTATGTTCGGGCTCGTATCAATGTGATACTCGAACTAACTGGTCAGGCGGAGCAGTTTTACTCGTGCAATCCAAATCTTCTAGACAGTACTGGCACACACTTTTGTATCAGGGAATCCTGAATCCTCTATACTTATACTTGGGCGATGTTTTGCGATCATTCCACCATGCACACTAACAATATCTATACACATATACACATATAAACACTATATAAAAAACTCAGGGCGGTGAAGTAACGTAAATACGACATTGATCTCAAAAAACAATGCGGATGTTATTTAAAAGCTTCAAAATATATAGATATTACGGCATGTATCAAAAGTCATACATCAGACGCACTATTCTAAAGCGATAGCTTCTAGAATGTAACAAGGCAGAGTATTCCATCTGCCATGTCACTTGCCCCCGCCTGGTCCCCAACCTCCTGGACCCCCAGGGCCTCGTCCACCTCCTCCTGGCCCTCCACCACCTGGTCCTCCACCACCACCTCCCAGTCCTCCGCCGCCTGGTCCTCCGCCGCCTGGTCCTCCGCCGCCTGGTCCTCCGCCGCCTGGTCCTCCGCCGCCTGGTCCTCCGCCGCCTGGTCCTCCGCCGCCTGGTCCTCCGCCGCCTGGTCCTCAGCCGCCACCTCCCGGTCCTCCACCGCCTGGTCCTCCGCCACCTCCTGGACCACCACCGCCACCACCTGGCCCTCCGCCGCCTCCTAGTCCTCCGCCGCCTGGTCCTCCGCCGCCACCTCCCGGTCCTCCGCCGCCTGGCCCTCCGCCGCCGCCTGGTCCTCCGCCGCCTGGTCCTCCGCCGCCTGGCCCTCCGCCGCCTGGTCCTCCGCCACCTCCTGGACCACCACCGCCACCACCTGGCCCTCCGCCGCCTCCTGGTCCTCCGCCGCCGGGTCCTCCGCCGCCTGGCCCTCCGCCGCCTGGCCCTCCGCCACCTCCTGGTCCTCCGCCGCCTGGTCCTCCGCCGCCTGGCCCTCCGCCGCCGCCTGGTCCTCCGCCGCCTGGTCCTCCGCCGCCTGGTCGTCCGCCGCCACCTCCCGGTCCTCCACCGCCTGGTCCTCCGCCACCTCCTGGACCAGCACCGCCACCACCTGGCCCTCCGCCGCCTCCTCGTCCTCCGCCGCCTGGTCCTCCGCCGCCACCTCCCGGTCCTCCACCGCCTGGTCCCCCACCACCTCCCGGTCCTCCACCGCCTGGTCCCCCACCACCGCCTGGCCCTCCGCCACCACCTCCCGGTCCTCCACCGCCTGGTCCCCCACCACCACCTCCCGGTCCTCCACCGCCTGGTCCTCCGCCACCTCCCGGTCCACCATCACCAGGGCCACCACCAGGCCTACCACCTCGTCCTCCACCGCCTTCCTCCCCCCGGTCCACCATCACCAGGGCCACCACCAGGCCTACCACCTCGACCAGGAGGTGGTGCCACGGAACCGTATATTAAAACACAGATAATGACTAAACTGAATAGTAGAGTCATTGTGGACGCACATAAAATGGAAAGTGGAAGTGACTTCTTTGTAAGCGCGTTATATAGGTCCTCACCTGGAACCAGTTTGGACGAGTTATTCTGCATCAGCGTGTAACCTTTGAGAAGGCCATTTGACTGTTCACAAATTTATGATTTCGTTTCATCATGCCATGTTAATGTTTTCTGGTAACGGTCTTAGGTGTTTCTGTCATTGGATTCGACAAACTGGTCCTGCTCGCCCCCAGGCCTCTGGGTTTGACAGTTGCGCATATCAGCAGGCGCATCTTATTATGGAGTCTCATGTCTCATGTCTCATGTCTCATGATTTACTGTTCCCAAAGCTACCGAAGTGCACTCCACTGGGACAGACATACAATAAAATACTGAGTCGTATCATTATAAATGGGTCAGGTCAGATAATCCTTTATCATGCGCATTCGCGGTCTGCCCAGATCGTGCTGCACCTGCGTAAAAATTAAACCAGAGTACCAGGGTTCAAAGTGCACAGAACTTTATTAACCACCTCTCCCGTGTCATGAATCTGTCCGCGGAGTCGTACGCGATCATATTGACAGGCGATAGTCTGTTTGTACAGAGTCTGCAACGCTTATTTGCACCCGAAACCACTCCTCACTTTTTTGAAATATTAGCCACATACAGTGGGTTTGGTCTCAGAGATACTCGCAGCAGAATTTCCTCAATAAAAACATGTGCACTGTGCGGGGTAATGAGTGCTTGGTGTTGTACTGGGTTCCGAATCAACCCCAATCCGCTGTTGAGAACATGATCAGCCAGTCTCCTCGCTTGTAACGCATTTGGCGCCCTGGATGAGGTCAATATTAGCCTTGTGCGTCTGTATTAGCCCCGACCGTTTGCAGACGTATCCTATTGCGCATCGCAGACAAATGCCTACTGCCCACAGATATGGACCACCTGCGCCCCGCTCCCATCTACACCATCTATGCTCAAAGACAATGTTCTGAAAACGTCTTTAGTCGAGGCAGTGTCTCGATCGGTAGCGTTTTTAATTTCCTCCCAGCGGCTTCGCCTTATTTGGACATTGCTTTCATAATGGACTGGCCAACATAGTTTCATGCTGGCTGCCGCCACAAGGCACATTCATCTCCTTCTCTAACGTCGCCTTCATTTCCGTTTTTAGCAAAAGGCCTTTCAGGACGCGCCTGGTAAGACTATGCGTATTGGCCACGTGCATAGTCTTGACCCAGGTGAGTTCACGAAAATAAAAATTTCGGGTAGCGGGGGGGGGGGGGTAGATAGAAAGATACGAGTGCTTAGCCGACCATGAAATTAAGCACTCTCCATTCCAGTATTATGCCTTATGTGTGTACCTACGCCCCTTTCCTCTCATCGGCTTAAGCGACGTGATTAAGCAAAGCGAGGTGGCTTACTGTAATGGAAGGGAATGGACACGCGTTTCCGGCTGACCGCTGGTCAATACGGGAGCCGTGGACGGAAGAGGATTATTATGCCGCTAGCACGTGTTCAATTCTTGGACCGTCCGCGGGCTAATTTTCACCTATTATTTTCACGTAAAGAAAACATAAGCTAGAGCCTTGGTCATTATAACTGTAATGACCGGAACGAGCCGTCCGGACGCCTCGTGGCCTGCAGCGAGCATTATTCATGCTCAATGCAAGATGTGATCGATTGCTTTGATCAAAGCATGCTAGAGGGCGTGACTAAAGACAGTGATAGGACTCGAGAGTGTTGAGTGGTTGACGCCGTTTCTGCGAAGGGGAGGATGGCTGTGGGCTTGGGGCGGGCTATCTAAATTTCAGAGACGTGCCTATTGGCCCACTGTACAAAACTGTATGCCTATCCTATCCGTTCTCCGAGTACAGGGCCCCGACCATACACCATTGGCAAAATATTGTGACTACGCCTATTGTTGGTTGGCATTGAGCGGGCACTGTTTTCACGCGCCATTTTCTCTATTTCAATCATTTCTCCCAGTCGGCCGCAAGGCAAGCAGCTGCCTGCCCTCTCGTTTTGGTCACGGAGACCTCCCCTAAGGATCATCGATGCCCGTTTTCGCCTCAGCAAACGTTACGTTCTGGCCATCTGCTGACGCCAATGCTAAGTGGTCTCAGCGATTTCTCGGCGCCCCTTGCTACTAATGCTGGAAGTAAAAGGCGGAAGTTGCAAGGATGCCTTGGGAGTTGGGAAGCAGATTAACTGGGTTGTTTTCTCACTGTACGGAGGTACAATAGCTCGGTGGATACTAGTCAGCTTAATGATGACTTGATAGCAAGACTCAGGACCCACTAAATGGCACTATCACGGCTACTGGACTGGCTATTTGGATGCCCCCTCATTGCATCCCGCTGCAACACATTCCCACGAAGATAATGTTATCTTCAATATCCCCGCCGCTGCCTCTGCAAACATTGGTCACTGTGCCTGTGCAAACAGATACAGCAATAGCTTTACAAGTCATGGCCTAGCTGTGCCTGGCTCGATCCATGTTTCTTCTCACAGCTGGCTCAAACTTTCATTTCTCCCCTTCAAAACCCCTGAAACCCTTGCTGAGAGGCGAAACACCTATTATTGGCTATAAAATGAGAAAAATCCTCATTTTTGCGCCAGGAGAGAGAGGTTGATTGTGCTCTCGCACTAGGCGGGAATGATGGTCTTGAGTCGACGAAGTATCCAGCCCCTTGTTTCTTTCCATTTCCAAGCTTTCTGGAGTACCTATGTCCATCTATAGCATTGCATGCGCGTCGATTCTATTTTTAGCCCCGGCTTATAATGCCTTCGTTCTTGTAATCGTCACGTCTGATTAGTCGTCGTGCTGGCGGGGGATCCGTATTTGTGAAGGGATAAGCGAATTTTTGAGCCGGGCACGAGGTTTTTCAAATGGTGCACGGATTAGGTACTGGCATGCTAGACGAATATAATTGCCAAGAGATAGAGTCTGAGATAGCGGATAGGATTGGAAACAGAGGGGAGATTTCCGACAAGGAAAGCAGAGTCCACTTGTTTTTGATGGGAGGAGGGGGCTATAAGGTTCGAGACAGGGATCTTTCATACCACAATGATCAAGGTATGGCCAGAGGTGCGAGAATAATTCTCTATGTTGAAGACATGCAGATGACCAACCTTGATTTCCAAACTGGCAGCGGCTCTTTGAATTTCGCTTTCTCTAGATTCACTATATTTGATGCTATTTAAAGCCTCCCATCCCAGGCCAGAATAAATAGCTGCCTGTACTGCTCACATCGCTTTTAGACAATCAGTATCTCGCTCCGGCGTAACCGATCGGAGAGGCGATCCCGTTCTTCAGTTTGGAGGTGGCAGGGCGCAATTTTTGTGTTTCTGCTTTTAGGATGGCTTGGTAGGGGTGCATATTTTTCTCGCCTCATTTCCTTTTTCGTCTCGAGGCTTCAAGGCATCAATCTGGACGGGACATAATTGACTGTTGGGGCAATAATCGTTTTTGTTGCCACGCGCGATCAAGGAAACGGGCGAATACATTTTGGATTGGAGGGTGAAAAGCCGTTTGGCCTTTATGTTAGACCAACATCGGCTTTGACAAAGCCGTTAGAGCAGTGGTTGGAACGGATTTGCTGGAACTGTAAACATAGCCGACCATGCGTGTGTGCACCCCGGGCAACGACTAGACGGCGCCGGAACATGGCCATCGAGGGTGGTCTTGACACGCTATTTTCGCGCCAGCTTTCGTACCGTCCGTTTACTCAATGGTCAACCTTCGATCGCGTGCACGTTTGTCAACACGAAGGCGAGCCCCTTCGAGTAACCTCGAACACGGAACACATAAAAGAAAACCAATATTGCTTTCTTTTCTCTTAGTGCCCGTGTCATTGTGGACACGACCGCACCCTTCCAACCCTCCTCATTGCCACTTAAAGTACTTTTCCAGTTTAGCTTTTCTCTGCCAGAAGTCGCGAACAAGCTTTTTTTTACCGCATACAAGCTTGTTCATGTGGAGCCTCATTGGATTTCGATTTGAGTCTCTTGGAAATTCTGAATCCAAAGTGTGCAATGTATTTCCAGGACATCAATGTTTGAGTGTGGCGTCAAGCTTGAGCGCGTTGACGAAGCGAGAAAAAGCGCGCTCTGTGTTATGTGCCAGCTGGCCCCTCGAGAGCTTCAATAAAAGCTAAATTGGTCTAATTGAGTGAACGAGGAGAGCGCGTGGTTGGAAGAGTCTCACGGCGGACGGCATCTCCGCGTCTAATCGTATCAAATCGTTTTCGCCATTCACAGCTTTATTACTTGGCCCGGCATCAACCGACTCGTCCCAGACTGCTTCCTCCTCGATTGCCATGCATGGACAGGCACAAACACAATGTCATCGACTGGCACTGATGGAAGGTTCTAAAAAGTTTCTTCAGTGTTTTTTAAAATTTCCTGCAGAGGTAATATCGGAAGTAGACCCGCACGTTATGACTTGCGTTTTTTTCGTCTTCTCTGTTGACGTTGCGGACTTTGGAACTTTCCTCGCCAACCTCGTCCGTGTGAAAATGAGGACAGGAAGGTTCGTAATGGAATCGCATTTCCTGCGCTTACGAGTTTTTTAGGTCCTTTATAGTGTCCCAGGGGGCCCTTTTTGTTGAAGGATAGGAAGCGATGAGTTTGCTTTGGACAACATAGCGTGCTGGTGTCCACCCAGTGGGGTCAAGGTTGTCACAGTGGCTGTCGAGTTCTCTTTACGTTTACTCGGATCGTGTGACAGGTGGTGTATTATGTTTACACGCTACCCCTTGCATCGCTCGTCACGATCGCGTCGAGTTGACGTGAGTTGGTTCGATTAGGATTGTTCTGTCCTTGGCAATAGCTGCCATTTTTAGTTCGATGAGGAAAGGTGGCTTGGAAGAGTAATTTGTCTATCACGAACCGCTGTAGTCATTCTGTTTGTTAGTAGCGGACCCAGGCCTCCGATTGTGACATATTAGGATTAGATATGACGTCTAGCAGACGAGTACTACTTATCGTTAGTCATCCATTACTCAATCCTCGCGGTCTATCAACCAATAATTTGAACCCCCTCCAGTCCACCAAATTTCGCAATTTCCTCCAGTTCTTTGCTATTTCTCAAAAAAGCTATTGATTTTTCGTTTTTTGCTAAAATAGGACAGTAGAAAGTGGCAACTAATTGGCTTAGAAAGGATGAATTGCTTGTGTGCCGGCACACAAATGGCGTGAGAGAGCAGCAAGGCGATTGTGGCTAAACGACATAACTGTGGTCACGAGGGACGCGTATCCGCTGCCTATGATCAATGCTAGCCTAGGTTTCTGCCATTATCGCGAACTGCAATTTTTGGACGCCCACCCATTAATCTTGGGCCCTTTGGGTCCAAGGGGTGGAGGCTTAAACGCCAAAGAGACGCCATCTTTGAGCTGCTCAGAAATAAGACCAAGGTCTTTGCCCTCAGAAGGACGGCATCGAGTGGACAAAGCTGTGTTACTTTCCTCGTTACACGCAGGACTATCGACGGATCTCATATCTTCTCATGGGGTAGGTACCGCAGCTTTCTTGGTTCCCATGGCTTTTTGGTAGTTCTTGACGCGGTTCGCTAAACACAGACGACCCTGCGGATCGTTTTTTGTTGACACGTGATGCGCATATTTTGATTTCCCATGCGCTCTGTTGACATAGGTGATCAAACGGCGGCGTCAGGTTTTTTGCAAAAGGGGTTTTCAAGAAGGTAGGCATGGGTCCGAAGGCCGCTGACCTTGAATATGCGTGTACGGCGGCTTTTTTAGAATTTGCTGTTTTGTATGGGCACAAAAGAGTGGTGGCATTGCCGTATTGAGTTTGTTTTGGATAAGGCTGTGTTTAGATTCAGGATTCAGGATTCGGGAAATGCAGGTGGACATTACCCGATCCACAATGTGGGGAGCTCGCCAAGGTATGCTGGGAGCCCTGGAGCTGGAAGCGACGAGCGACACTAACCCCACTCAATTCGATTTTCCTCATTTGAGTACAATGTTGCTTTTTCTAAAGCCAACATCCTCTTTTGGACAAAGGTCGTTGAGGCGTTCAAATTACAGAATTCATGCATTTGTAACTAGTCTCGTAATGCATGTGCGCCTCTTGTACCAGCTCGAGTCGACATTTTGTCGTGCGACATTGTCGCCCTGGCGCCCCTGAACATTCTCTTGTACGAACGAACCCGATCGAGTGCCTTTTTGTTATGACAACAAAAGACGACATGAAGCGATCATCGGTCGGCGACCAGCAAAACAGAAATTCGACCGCCGGCGTTGAGTGGAAATGGCAGTCTTAAGACAAGGCTGTCAGGACTACCTGTCGTTAAGAAAAGATCAATCCGACAACTTTTCAGTCTAGATTCTTATCCCAGGATGGGCTGACGATAAGACGGGTCTTGATTTTATAAGGGGCGATGATCTCTTTTTTGGTCTTTGGCCTTTTATTGGCTTGTTTTTGGATAAGCAAATAGCCCCATTGAGAAGGGGACTTGGGCGGGCTGGCGGGTGGTTGGGTACCTCGCATTGGATGGCACTTTAGCCAATCTTTTAGCTCTCGTATTTCACGGCTTTGACAAAGCGAGTGGGGATGTGATGGCGACAATATTTCACTCGTTCTCGCATTAGTCGAGATGAGGAGTCGATAAGTGGCTCGTATCCTACGAGACTGAGCCAGTATTTTGCATCGTGCACTTGTCACTGAGCAACTGTTTGAATGATGGCACGATTGGAATGAGATAAAATTCAACACTTTGCTTTGAAAACGAAAATGGTCCCACCTTCTCTTCTCGTAAACATAATAGCTTCAGTGTATTCAGCTTACGAATAGAGGCCATAATGTTTTCACTGGCGAACCCCCTTGCCTTTGCCCGTTGTCACGGCCACCTGCCTCTCAATGCTCATTAGCCAGTGAATAGCATCATAGTCTATCAACGGATCCTCGGGGTTTTAATTTTGTTTCTATCGTCCAGCTTAGCAACCAAGCTCGGCCTCGACTCCCCGAGCCAAGCCAGCAAATCCTCTATGCAGGTGTACTGTAATTTAGGCTTACCTCTCGTATGGGATTTATGGGTCGCTCGCTCGGGATCCAGTGCCTGGATAACTAATGACATTGTACATAGTCATATGTTTTCCCTAAAAGTATTCTTCGATTGAAGGGGCGAGGGCTGGAAAGGGGTCATTATTCATTCAACCCTATAGTTTTATTGACTAATGCCAATCCCTTGTGTCGACCTACTTTCGTGATTATGTTTTTCCTATTAAAAAAACTTCTACATTCTCACATTTTATGGCACAGTCCGATCTTTTCAAGAAATTGGAAAGTACTGTGTGCTTGGTCAACTTTTGTTATGTAACCGCAGACTCTAAAGCACATTCTGTCAAGCGTGGTGTGGTGATGAACAGTGCTATTAGCTAATTAGTTATAGTGACAAGTGTTGTCGAGCGTGCCAACAAGGCAAGTTATTCTTTAGCTATGGTTCTATGGTTACGGCTTGTTCACTCGCTCTGTTAGCCCTTCTCGTCTTGTGCATACCACTTGGGGGGGGGGGGGGGGGGGGGACTAAGCGTGTTTTGCACATGGCTCCTGACAATTGCATATTTCTCAACTCTTTTGCAGCTTAGCTACACTTGGCATTCTGAAGCATGCGCAGATTTGGAACGTCTGATGACGAGTGAGAAGATGGGTCGTAGCTGTCACGTTAGTAAGTGGACATGTATTTCTGTACCGAGTGACAAACGTCGTCCAAGTCCGACTATGGATGATTGCGTGAGTGCGAATTCTAGTACGTGGCATTATTGGTTCACATCTCGTCTGGATGTATTTACGATACGTAATTCGCTTAATCAAGACAAGAATAGTCGTCCGAGTAGAGGACATTCGAGTTTGAACCATTGGTCGGTGTCGAAAAATACAAAGACTAGGACAACAATTATGGTGAACCAGGCGAGGCGGGGGACATTGAAAATGGTCTTATTCACTTTGTCCGTCTTATGTTATGCCAATAGTTATGATGGTGAATTCGTATTCGACGACACCGAGGCCATTGTCAATAATAAGGACGTGACTCAAGCATTCACGATCGACCGAGCGAATCCATTGCTCGCACAAAGAGACCGAGGTGACGACAAGGGCAGCTTATTGGCATTGATGAAAAACGATTTTTGGGGTACACCGCTCAAGTCGAATTTGAGTCACAAATCGTGGAGACCCTTGACCACGTTGACATTTCGGTAAGTGAAAAAATCTTAAATGAACAAATTACATTTTGCTCGACAGAACAGCACTCAAGAGTAGAACCAGGGAAAAATCCAAGGCCTCGGGTTTAGTCCCGATTTTCGCACGCGTACCGTGTCAGAATGATTGGCTATAATAAAAGTGCGATTGGTCGGAAGCGTGAGAATAGGGCAGAAGGGAGGCAAGGTAGGAATCGTAAATTATGCAGGAAGGCGTGTAATTATGGAGTGTATCGGTAGTGCGCATCTTGTTGTCGCAACGTGATCCGCTTTTTATGGCTCGTTTTATTCATACATTTCCAAGGTCAAAAAACGGGGCGCGTTACCACGACCTCAGCCAACATCCTCTCACAAGACAGGATACGAAATTTCATGACTCCCAGGGGATTCTCAATTGCGTGGGACCAAATATTTACTGTTTTGTACATTTGAGGAGCAATGAGAAAACTTGGAGAAAATGCCAAGGAGTGGTGGACGATTTTTGTGGGAAAAAAGCAAGCCGACAGATGCCAGCAGGTGTTTTCCTGCCACATCTGGACTAATCAGAGAGGGGACCCATGCTAGGTTGTTTTCGTCCTGAGCGAAGTGGTTCTCCCTCGACCTGCATGATGCACAGTATGTGACCAGCTTGCGGCCATGTGGTCCGGCGACTATCGCCAAGCGGAACGAAGGCTTTCTGACATCTTTGCTCGTAAATATTAACGAAGTTTGGCATGCGTGCCTCGGCTGGCTACTTTCGAGCCATTTAGTTTTTGTCAAAACTAACAAAGAGCATTTGGGACTCGCATCTGGCGGACCAAGCGCTTGGAAGAGAGCAGGTGCACAAATCGCTGTGGGTTGCGTTTTTCATAAACATCGTGGCGAGCGAAACGGGGCTGTCAATTTAATTTTATGAAGACGGTTGAAATGTCAAATCGTAAATGGAAAATAAACACAATGGGTTATATATCTTGGGATATGCATTAGGGATGAAGTATCCATGTGATGATCGGTTGGGAGCTCGGCGCAGCCTGAGGCCAACCGTAGTCACAGCAAGAATCTAGTCAAACCGAAGCAATATATGTATTAAAAAGGCACCATATTCTTGAAAAGGGCTATATAACTTTAGCAGAACGTGGTTTCGATCCACGGATTTCTGGGTTATGGGCCCTGCTTGCTTCAACCACCTGCGCCACTCTGCTCCTCCCCTCTTCTGAATTGGTAATCACTGCTCGCATACAGCAGGGGGATCCTTGCACTTTTTCTGGAGGCTAAAATAACTAAGCTGTGGTCTCTCCTGGCTGGTTCAGCTCCTTCGCATGAGACATGCGTACCCTTAGCACAAGACCTACAGTACAGCGCATGTTACTCGAGTGCAGCAGGATCATATGCGCGTATGTGTTATATACAGCACAACCACAAAACTGTTCAGACGTCTTTGTTTTCAGGTTTAACTATCACTGGTCTCAATTGAATCCACGAAGTTATCACCTTGTAAATATCGTATTGCATGCAATCGTAGTTTTGCTCAGTCATGAGTTCTTCAAAGTGATTCTCTGCGAAAGCAATAAATCTGCAACGAACAGTGCTCCTTCTGGTCGAAACGGTCAGCTCAATCAAAGCAATAATGATCCCAATGATAGTATGCGATTGAAGATACCATGGTCCAGTTCGAGTGCAGAGACCGCTACTGTTTGGGCTAGTCTCATCTTTGCTGTACATCCTGTGCACACGGAATGTGTAAGTGGGTTGCTGGAGTGTGAATGGCAGGCTTTATTTCGTCATTGGGGCTAACCTATCTCGAAAAGGGGCCCCGTAAGGGTGTATTGCGCATTCAGGGAGTTCAGCATACTCTCCTCCCTCAATCCTCTCACCCTTGTTCTTTTTCAGGTAGCCAGCATTGTCGGTCGTGCCGAACTACTCTCAGCTTTATTCTTCCTTTCCTCATTTTTGCTTTACATTCGAGCATGTGAATCCAACCAGAGCCGATATTTGCTGTCATGCGTGATCAGCTCATTTTTGGCCATGCTATCGAAGGAGCAAGGAGTCACTGTTCTGGTAAGTGCGTACTTGACAAGCATCTGCTAGCATCGTACACCTCACGATCAGTACCTCACAACATATGTAAGGCCAGATTCGAAGTACAGCACAGGGGCACAAATCATACAGCACTTTTTGGCAAAGCAATGCAGATCAGCAAATTATGAACGATTGAACACCAAATAAGATAATCCTTGTGACACATTACGCGATCACTCGTTAGCCAGTCATTACTCAATTGTATAATCAACGGGTTTCAATCGACGAACACTAAATGCCAGGATTTCATTGCATAATCGAGCTCCTTCGTCTCCCCCGCCCAACATACGAGTCAGATCGGAGACCGTACTCAAGTCGTCATACCTCTCCAAAAGTACATTCATAGCTCTCATTTTTAAAATAGCAGCTTTGTGAATATCAGCGATTCGAATAATCTCAGCGCAATCGCTGGGCTCGCTGGCGACACGTTTCCATAAACTGACCATACACGACACCTTCAACTTGTCCAATCCGTACTGCTCAGATCGATCGAGCACTTCCAGCAGGGCATCCAAGGATAAGGAGTGGACAGTGGTCAGTCCAGTATACATATAACGTAATAGTTCGGTCATAGCTTCGGTGCCCAATGTACTAAATTCGTACTCGCCGTCTCGTTCTTTATCGGTTAATGGACTTTGAAACATGGCTGCAAACGCGTCCGATTGATTTCCCAGGATCATTTTATGGCAATAAAATATCGTGCCTTCGCGCGATACTAATTTGATATCCGAGAAAGAATTGTTATCCTCGATTTTCAGATTCTCGAATAATTTGAAAGACCAAGGGCTAGCGATATCCACAAATGGAAATTGATATTCGTAAGCAAATGCACTGGTGGGAATTTCCAATGTGAGCTTCAGGATCAGCAGGGGGCACTGATTGAGATCATAGGCGCTCTTGAACGATCTTTGGTCCCTTGGTGCACAATTTACAAGCCCGTGGGCTTGTTCACGTGCCGCAGTATACCGCAACGTGTTCAGGATATTGACCAAGGTCGAGTCGGCGCTGAGCACGCCCAAAGAGTACTTGATATTGACCAGCTCCGACAAAGGACCGTTCGAATAATCCAAGAAGAAGTTGATCTTGTCCGGCTTCGTGTCCGAATTAGAAGCACCAAAATCGGCCAGCCACTGATAGACCACATTGCTGTAGACTGTGTAGAATGGCTTGGATAAACCTGACGAAGCAATTTCGTTGAATTCGGACCATTGAATTTTCCAAGTCAATTCGAATGTTAGCTTATCGTAGTCGGGTGAGTGCTGTTTCGGTGGGCTCATGGGGATAGGACCATCGAATAGAAGTTTTATGTTCTTTCGAATTTTCTTCATTCTTTGCTTGATAAGATACACCGACCGAACCGAACTAAACTAAACTGTAAATTAAACAACCGAACTGTTTTCGCTGAACACGCAAAGGGGACACTGAACGGGCTGTAAAGTAGATCCATGGCTGGCACAGTGGTGTTTGCAATGGCGGAAGGGAGCGCCAGTCAAAACACCAAACGCTGCCTGGTGAATCAGGGGTGGGGACGCGAACTAGACTGGTTATCACTCGAATCATGCTCGTAGTAGTGGCCAGGAAAGTTTACATAAGGACCCTCCGACCAGAGCCGTTGGAAGAGTTCATACACTGTAGGTTTTACATTTCAGGGTGTTTGCATCCTCTACGACACACTGGTCGTTTCTGGACCGGCACTGGGACGATTCTTTGAGAATGTTGAACGTCGTAGAAGCGATGCATGCAACAACAATACTGAAAAGCGTGTTTTGCTTAAGGTAAGTTTGCTTTTTCACGCCTCGCCTTTTATGTGTAACTTCAAAGTCTCGCCCTCGAATATTTCCTCCACTGACCTCTATTCCGAATACCCCTCGAATATTCCCCCCCCCCCCCCAGGTAAGTTCATACTTGCAGCTAGGTCTTTCTCTGATGTGTCCCCCTTCTGGACCCCAATCGAAATTTTGTCTTCCCTTCTCTTACTGTATCAATCTTCTTTTAGGAACCAGAACTTATGGCTTACGTGTACAGACTGTGTTACATATTTGCGGCGTGTGCGTCCATGTTGTGCTTTCGTCTCTACGCCATGGGATTCACTGTACCCCGGTTCACCAAGGTTGATAATCCTGCTTCGTTTCATCCCGATTGGATTGTCAGAGTAAGTCATAGTGGTGCTGATCCGATCTGGTCTCTAATTCTTGGGCAATACGGAGATCTGCAGCAGAGCGGTTATAGACATTGCGGCAGGCCCTGGAGATCTCCTGGGTTATCAGGCTCATGTAGGCACAGGCAGAAGGAATGAAGACTACGACCCAGCTGATGTACGTTCAGTGACCAAAATTTCATTCGTTTTAGATGATAAACTATAATTATCAATATGCGCTAAATGCGTGGCTCCTTCTCAGTCCCACCTGGCTTTGTTTCGACTACTCGATGGGCTGCATTCCACTGATTATCGGCTGGACCGATTATCGATTGCTGATCGTACTTGTCTTTTGGTTAGCACTAGCTTATTTGATTCGACAAACAATATGCAATCAGAATGCTGCAACCAGAAAGTAAGAATCCGTAATTTTAAAGCAGAGCAATTCTGATAAACTTTCTTTTCAGGACACTTCAAGTGGCTCTGGTCACAATCGGGGTTACTTTTTTGCCAGTGAGCAATATCCCTTTTCGTGTTGGATTTGTGTTGGCCGAACGAGTTTTGTACTTACCATCGTTGGGCTCCTGCCTAATGCTTGGATTGGCCATTGCCAAGATGACGCAAGAATTGAAGGAATGGAAGAAGGTAAAGGGCTCTATTGTGACCCTGAGACTGATTGTGCCATTGTGCGTCGCTAGGCTTCATGCATAATATTCATGCATTTTAGGCGACATTCCACGCTCTGGCCGTCCTAGTGCTTTCTCTATTCATTGCCAAATCAATGCAAAGAAGCAACGAGTGGCGAACTGAGTACACCCTGTTCGCATCTGGAGCACTGGTCTGTCCGTTGAATGCCAAAGTGCATTATAACTTGGGCATTGTGCTAACGGACAGTGGCCGACACGAGGAAGCAGAAAGAGCGTACCGCAATGCCTTGGAGTAAGTGTGCATGTTTGGTGAGAGGTCTCTGATGCTGGCTGGTTGTGTCATGCAAAATATGACCTGGTCAATAACCCTGCAATGACCTGGCTCGTGGCCTGGTGGGTTAGGCGTCTTCCTCTCACGCCAGGTGCGCAGTAACGGGCGAGTGTTCGACTCGCCGTCTGGTAACGTGCCCCTTCACCCTCGAATGTGCATAAGCGTTTGGTGATGTGGTTAAACAAGAACATGACATATCATTTGCATTTCAGATTGAACACGGAATACGACCATGCCATGAACAATTTGGGCAATTTGCTCAAGGAGATGCAGAGGTATCAAGAAGCTGAGGTCATGTTAGAAAAGGCGGTTAAGACAAGGTAAGATATTGTCTATCGTGTGATGCATGAGTGAAAACATTTCCTTTCCAGGAGCGACTTTGCAGCAGCATGGATGAACTTGGGTATTGTTCAAGCTGCCCTTGGTAAATTCAATGCAAGTGAACATTCTTACGTGAATGCATTGCGTCTTCGGAAACAGTATCCTGATTGCTATTTTAACCTTGGCAACTTGGTAAGTGCTGGTGTGCATGGGCCCCCGTACCTCTCATGCTCAGCAGCAGGGATGAGCGAATCTTGGGAGAGGTTACGAGTAGGCTCATACTGCTGTGCAATGTCATCAGTCCCACCACAGGGCCCTTGAAAACCAGACTGCATTAATCACTTAAATTATTTCCTCTCGTTTCAGTACGTTGAACAAGGTCGATATTCAGAAGCTTTGCAAAGTTGGATGGTGGCCACCGAACAGAAACCCAACCACGCCAGAGCATGGACAAACATAATGATCTTGTATGACAATGCGGAGCAGTGTGAGAAGGCCGTAGAATATGGCCATAAGGCACTGTCCTGCATCAAAGATGACGCTGGTGTGCACTTCGCCTTGGCCAATTGCTTGGGGAAATTGGAACGATTCGAGGACGCCAAAGCGCACTTTCATGCCGCCATTCATTTGAATCCACGGAATGCCAATTATTGGGCTAACCTGGGTAAGCGTTGGCATGGGACCTAATAGCAATGGTATTCCAGTGCTTGCACTTCAGCTGTCCTGCTTCACCGATGGAAACGATATAAAGAAGCGGATAATGCTTACAGAAAAGCAATGGCATTGGATCCGTCTTCAGCTTCGATTGCGAAGAATTATCAACTCCTAAAGAAGGCCTTTCCTGTTCCACAGTGACGTGTGCTGTATGAGTGATGGCGTTGACCAAAGCTAGTGATTGCTCGCCAACAACGATTATGTGCAATGCAGGGATAGAACACTGTATTCGAGTCTTACGTGATGTCTGGAAGTTTCTTGCATTGATCAGCAGAAAACAATACTTTCAACATCTCTCATGAGTGTTTACAGTAAGCCAACTAGAGAACTCTCCGTAGATTTGAAAAGAACGCTACGCCGAGTGAGAGTTCATTACCTAAATTAGAAACTTCGAGTTCTATCGAAGTAAAATGCTGAAAACAGATCAGTCATATTAAAAAACGCGCTAATTTTGCAATAAGCAGTTGAACCTGCCGATCTAACCGTAATCAGACGTGGTGTGCGCGAGTCCCAAAGATCGACTCTGGCAGCAGCAGCAAGTGGGAAGAAGGATGGGAGGAACCAGTGTGGAAGGATGATCGTCGGTGAACACGCGGATGATTGTAGGCTGTCTTGTATGTGAACGTATCTTTCATCGATTTGTTTGTTTACTTGAGTAATTCGGTTGCGATGTGAGCAAAGACTAGAAACCTGCTTTTGGGGGCAGTTTTTAAGACCAGCTGCCAGTCCTACTGTTTGCTCACCGTTTCGTTTCGTGAGCACTAAGTATAATTTAGTGCTTCCCCAAAAAAATCTACGTTTAGAATTAACGGAATGCTGGAAGCCTTGTGAGTGGGGAAGTTAACATGTTATTTGTTGTTTTTAGGTAGTCCTACATAGGTATTGATATAATCGGGAGGATCACTCGTTTTGATAAGCGGCTTATTATTAGCCGTGGAGATTTCTTGCTGGTTGTGCTGAAAACGAAGCAATTTCTTCTTACATACGACCACAATAGTGTTTGGGCAATGGGTCGAACTATTGGTATAATTCTTTTGCCTCTTTCGCCAGGACCGTGAAAGAAAAGAGAACTGTGGGTGCGAGCCAAGCGAGGTTCAATTTCATAAATATTTGATGCCCCACGTCATTGCGTGTTTGCGAACATTGTATGGAGAGGTCTGCGAGATGACGAGGATTTCACTCGATCGTTAGCGCATTTTCTCAAGACGGCGACCGGCATCGACCCCGTGCCGTCAACGAAACAACGTCTGGTTCTCCCATTTCGAAATTCAATGTCACTTATCGGCAGTCGGTTGGTTGAAGTTTGATTAGAATGTCTACAACTTCCGGTGCAGCTTCCGTCGCCCCTGTGGCGAAAATTACGATACCAGCCGCTTCGATTATCCCTCAAGGTGTCGGCGCGCCGCCACCTCCGGGCTTAGATCCGAAGAAGGGCAAATTGATGTGCATCAAAGTGCGAATGCTGGATGATACGGTTGGAGTTTTTCATTTGGGAGTAAGTTTTTACTTTCGGAAATTGTCTGCTTGAATTATTTAGTTAAGCTAGCATGCTTTGAACCAGCACCTTCGAGGCACTACTAACAGAATAGTCAAGACTCCTTGCACATTCTTGGCTAAAATAAGCGTGAAAACGAGCATCGTACGATGTAATATAGATATCATAGCACAAGTGGACATGGCGCATCTAATAGGTTGTTTGTTATTCGAGATGGTGCGGACGAAATGTGAGACGACGGGAGGGTGAATATCAAATAGATGGTCGGCATCGACTGGCGTGAAAATGCTGTCAATGCTCGTTTCGAGTCGTATATCATTTATGTTTGCACAATGTATTAAACCATTTTGATCAATCATTTTGGGTTTGATCATGATGTAAAATTTGAGCAGCTGTAAGCATAATGCAACAGCTGTCCCTCATTACGTTCAGCTTATGAGAGGAGGACGGCTTGATTGAGTCACTTTTCACCACCCCAGGGGAACGATGAGGATGCGTTTGGTCAGCTTGAAGCCGCTCGAAGACCTATACTAGCTTAGTCAGGCCCCTGTCGAGATTAGGGGGCCGTATTATTGACGTCGCGCTTGGCTCTAATAAATTGTGCATGGGCATGGATGGTAGACACGCAATTATTATTAGCTGCTCTTTGCTTATGCCCAACCCGCCATGGCTGAAGCAAAAAAAAACATTAGTCGTGTCTGTCCGTGCTTGGAGAAGTTTATAACTGCCGGCCCCCTGTTCACTCGGTTCGGAAAGACGAGCGATGGTTTTGTCAATATTTTGTTTGCCAATCGATTCTAATGCTTTTTGATGACAGGGATCGACACAGGGCTTGCAGACTTATCTTCTTATTGTTCAGCTTATGGTTTTGTAAGGGCGACCAGTTGGCTGACAAAGTGGCCGCCTTTTGTCAATTGGGCACTTGTATTGTCAGTCTGTTTCGTGTGTGCTCGATTGAACTGTAGTCGACTTTGCAACAAGTTCTCTGGTCTTTGACCGTGCATGAGGCAAGGACTGGTTTTGCGACGAGCTTTGTCCCTTTTCCGAGCACTTCTTACGCCACTTCCGAAGTGGTAATAAACTTAAGCGCAACGCCTTGCCTAGCCGATGGATTTAGTTGGGGAGACGAAAGAAGAAGCGTTTCTTTTTTTCGCATATCCAGTCCAATATCGGTTTCGACGAGCTGGGTTTCGAGAATATAATCAACACGGGGTCTGTCTTGAAGGAGGGGGAGCCGGGGCGAACGAAACCTACTTCTTGTATGAATAAGAAGCGCATGGGGGCAGTGTAGCGGAAGAAGGAATCTATCAACACTTTACGCATCATAGACTCGAGCAAGAACGCCCGCCGTTCGTCAGTCGGTAGGAGAATTGATTTTCAATTTTACTCCTTGGAAGCTTTGCATGTTTTCGTTCATTCTGTTTCTTGCCATCCTCGAACAGCACCTTCTTCGATTCTGTCCATCCCATCAGTCGGCAACAGGGACAGGATGCGACCACGAACGAGTCTGTGTTTTTCGTTTACATTATAACTATAGTCTTGATGGGGGGGGACTGGGTATATTCGAATTAGTGAACGGATTAAAAACGTCTGGACTGGGGACGTTCAGGGCATATTCGTGAGTAGGGGCCGATTTTGACGCCGAGACTATGGAGGCTGCCGTTTTGAGAAAAACGAGATGCGAGGAGGAAATTGGTCGAGCATCGATCTGCTTTCACATCCGTCGGTTATAGTAGACTGGCCTCCAAACAAACCCCAACGAGTTTGAATATAAGCTATGCGCCCGTCAAATATTGGCTCGAGTGCTGGACGTTTGCAAATGGATGCATTTTTAGGTCAGTGGTCTCGGAAGACGTTTTCTTTAAAATTACCTATTTACTTGGTTTATTGAAGGCGAAGAAAAGGAAAACATGGCGTGCACTTTATACACGATAAGAAACTGATGGCAGAGGAAAATGCGTGTGGCTGAAGAAAAAGGAGATTAAAATTGCGGGTAGAAATAAGAAAGGACATAAGACAGTGCTGGATGAGGGATGTGCATAGCTGATTAGAGTATAGGTACAGTTGCAAGGCAATGCCCGAGCGTAATTGCGTTTTAGAGAGAAAGAGGCTATTTCAGAGGGTTATCTAGGTGTATAGCTGATAAAATTTGAAAGTGCAAATAAGAACAGAATAATGATGTAATTTGTTATTTTACAGCACAAGGCCGTCGGTCAAGCGTTATTCGATGAAGTGTGCAGACATCTGAATCTGCTCGAATGTGATTATTTTGGATTAGAATTCTTGGATTGTTTTGGGAACAGGGTAAGTGGATGGTGATATAGGCTTGTGATGGTTATAAGAAATATTTAGTGCTTCTTAGTGCTGGCTGGATAAAGAGAAATCGATTCTCAAGCAGATTACGTTAGCAAGATCGGATGCTCGATTCTATTTTGTTGTAAAATTTTATACACCAACACCGGCTGATTTGGAAGAAGAATATACGAGGTGAGATTTGGAAATATTTTGATTTGTAAGTATAAAAATCAGGTTTATAGGTATCTGTTTGCTTTGCAAATCAAACGAGATTTGGCGAGTGGACAATTCGTATGCAATGAGAATACTGCCGCTTTGATGGCTTCCTATATCGTTCAGTGTAAGTTGATTTTGGACAGATTTTGGTCTTAAAACTTAGAAAATACTGATTAGGTTGTCATGCTATTTTCTAGCCGAATGTGGTGATTTCTCATCTGATGATTATCACGATCACAGCTACTTATCTCCAGTACGATTTGTTCCAAATCAGTCGGCCGAATTTGAGAAGAAGGTTATGGATAACCATAAGAAATTGATGTAAGTTGTGGGAAGATGAGTAATTGTGTGGATTATGATAAGATTCGTATTTTAGAGGGATGAGTCCAGCTGAAAGCGATTTAGCATTATTGGAAACGGCGAGGCGGTCTGAATTTTATGGAGTCAAGTTCCACGGGGGAAGGGTATGTTTGCATGTGTATATGGAGAGTAGATGATGCAGTGGGGTCGTTTTAGGACATCGAGGGAACACCAGTCTCGTTAGCCGTTCTTCATTTGGGTATCAAAGTTTACCATCAACTTTCGTGCGCGAGTACGTTTTCCTGGGCCAAACTTAGGAAACTGAGCTTTAAACGAAAGAAGCTATTTATCAAACTACTTCCGGAGAGTTGTGTAAGTATCTGGGAGGATTTTTTCAAAGTTTTTTAAATGTTAGTGTGAATTTTTTAGATGTATTATAAAGATACGATCGAATTTTCATTCGAAACTCGGAATGAATGTAAAATGTTTTGGAAGAAAGCCATTGAACATCACGCCTTTTTTCGTTGCTCAGAAACAATGCCAACGTCGAGGCATCAGTCAAAATTTTTCACCAAAGGATCTTCGTTTAGGTATGATGATAATTTTAAGTGGATTCAGAGTTGGGAGTGTAAAAAAAGTGCCTTCTCTTTCGTTATAGGTATTCGGGTAGAACGCAGCGACAACTGATCGATTATGTCAGAGAACATCATAAACGACGGGAGCCATTTACCAGGTGAGGGCAGGTGTCAGTTTTATGATAGGGATGGATGACACCTAGCCTTGGCTCCAAGACAATGAAGTCGTGAGCGAAGAGAAAGAGAATAGATACTTCTGAGAGGAGACAAAAAGTGCGAGGCATTGTCTCGTTCTACCATTCTTTTCTATGCTTTTCAGACCTCTTCATTCGGCTAAAACGAAAAAAGTGAACGATGAACGACTTCTACCGACGCCGGTTTCGTCGCTTCCTGGAACGTTGACAAGAGAAAATGGCAATTTATCAATAAGTGTCGTCTCGTCGTCGTTGGGTCGGGAAAGGAGGTTTGTTGACGATTATCAACAGGTGCCTACGTTCGCCGTCATCACGGCCGATGTGCCCGAACAAAACGTGCATTTAGAAGAAGGACGCGAACAACAAATGGCGACCTGCGATCATGAAGAAGAGACTGCCAGATGGAAATTATTCGTTGGCAATAATAATGAACAAAATCGAGTGACTGCAATTGCGTCCTCGCCACCAACGACGACTGTCATTCCACCAACACCCGATACTCCTCAATTGAAACGCAAAGCTGTCAAAATGGCTGTGGCGCCGGTGGTGACAAAGCAACAGATTACGTTTCATTTCCCCGTCACTGAAATCAGTCCCGATTCGCCCTCGTCGATGTCCGATTTTGATAGTAGATTAGGCGAAAGCAGCGGGAAGCAACCACCGATTGTCCCTCCGTCATTGCACGACGATCAATTCGGGTTAGGAGAATGGGCGGTGCCGCCGACACCGTGCTCGCCAACGTTGCCTCCCATGTCGCCGGGTGGAGAAGGAGAAGGGGTGGAAGAAGATAATATTAGCGAGGATTCTTATCATTTGGCCGAAAACGAACAAATTGCGGAAAGGATTCAACAAAAAGCGATGTATGGAAAGAATCGGCCGTATATTAGTACGAGTCTCCCAATGTCGGCTATTCGAAGAGGAGACGACTCGCACGGATGCACATGCAGCGATAAGCCGAATCAGTTGTCGTTGCAAACGTTCGGAGATCGTCCAGCGGCGTCAACGTCGTTGGATATTGTGTTCCCTTCAAATTTGCAACCGACTCAAGGATTTCAACCGGCTGAACAAAGGCATTTACCCGAGACAGCATCGCCGCCAAGATCTCCAACTCGTGGATTACCGGCCCCGTTACCTGGTCGCGTATTGCCCAAAGGACCTATCATTGTGGCTCGCACGAAACCAATTCCACCTCCTAAACCAAAGATGGGTCTAGCGCATTTGGAACGAAGCGCTAGAGGGGATTACGCGTCTACGGCAACGTCCCAACCAGTCACCTCGCCGTCGACGGAACCATTGGTTATCAGCCACAGCACGATTACAACGACGGAGATCACGGTCAAGAAGATTATGGACGTGTGCGAGCCAGTGGTGAAAGCGGAGGCACTTGCACAGGAGTCCAAAATGAAGAAACAGACGGAGGAAATGAGTGGCGAGAAAAAGAAAGTTGTATTCGTGACGCCAGAATCGTCGAAACGAGAAGATTCTTTGGATGATGCAAGTATTGGTCTTCCAACTGAACATAGTCCTTCGCCAGCGACCATCGCAAACGCAGCCTTCCCGTCGGATACGGATTCAGTTTCGCTTTCTGCAGAGCCATCAACTCCGCCCCTTCCACCACCCCCGCCGCCGCCGCCGCAGCTTCCTTCAGTGCCAGTAATAGAAGTACAAAGCGAAGAATGTCCCGAGATCAAGCACAAAATCGTCAATGGCGACATTCCTTATATTTTGCACGTGCGACACGTGAAGAAAACGACTGAACAGCCGCCAGAAGAGGTCACGACACTAACAACCTTCTCAACATTCAAGGAGCCACCGGCGGCGAAAACGGTTTCTCAACAGGTGGCGGCCGAAGTGAGTGGGGATCGGGCGAGGGAGAAAACGCCGTCGTCCATAGATTCGCCCGACATGTCGCAACGACGAACAGTTGGAAGAAGGAAGTCTTTCGATTTGGTGCCGAGAAAACGTCTTCCTTCTCCGGCGAGTTTCTCGAGTCAAGATCATTCAGTGAGTCCTGATTCGGAACACGATGTTGCCGGGTACGTATCCAAGTTCCGGGTTGGTCAATCGAAGAAGATGGATAGTGCGACGATGGAGAAGAGGTCGTCGAAAAGAAATGATCCTCGCCGAATGACACAGCCAATAACGCCGAAACCGATTCTTGTCAAACCAAAACCAGCTCGTAGTCAACCTTGTTTACCAGGTGCTGATGCCGATGACGATGAGAGCGGAGACGAGTTGGTCAACGTGGAAGCACCGTCCTTTCACGAAGGTATGGACTTGTTGGAGAAGTTGGGCGATGCAGATCAATTCAGTACAGGCAGTGTTGGCGAATTGACTGAAATTGATCAAAGAACTGTTCCGGAAACCCGAACGAACACGGTGGTCAGATTCGCACCGACTACTGTCCTAAGTGATACGCCATTCATCGATGATAGGGCCTCTTCGGAGTCGTTGATAGCAGCTGATTACGATAATTTGCCACCGATAAGACGATCGCATCAGTCGACTACAGAATCGTCATCGAGTCAAGTGGATTCGAATGTCGATGTGGGCAAGTCGAATGGTCGGCGTCCAACCAATGGCCATTGAAATTGGTAGAGGCAGAATGTAATGCGGCATATCGATTTGGTAAAGTGCTGATTGAGCTTTCGTGAAAGCCTTAGCGAGCAGTTGGGGAGTCAGTGCGATCGATGTGGTCTCCAGTTAGGCATCAAAGACAGATCCGTTATTGTCTTCGGAATAGGCTTCCATATAGTCGAGTACCAGTTGTGCGTTGTGTTTGCACAGGTGCTGGTCTTGTGCGCACGTTTTGTACAGTAGATGAGGTTTGGATAGTTGAAAGCAAAGGACAGCTCATTTGGAGAGGCGATAAACCCAAAGATTTTGCCATGGAATGTCTGCTTTGAGTTTTGTGGAGGCAGCTACAGTGTGGGTTATTTTACTCGTATTTTTATGTGGTTCAGGTTCTAGGTTTTTGGAATCTAGTCATAATAAGCATTTTTTGGAGATAAGGTGAATTATTGGTATGGATATTAGGCATGGGAGGGACTTTGGAGTGGATGCGAGCAAAATGGTGCTTTATTTATGCATAGGATTTATGAACAGTTTTTGGATTATTGAGCTTTACATGATTATGCGTGCGTTCGCGTGGATTTGCCATTCTTCGATTGATAACTAGTCAGAGGGCAATATTCATGCTGTGGAATATGGGCAGAGAAGGGCTTCGCAGTTTGCGTACACAGTGCTTGCTTTGGTGTTGAGGCAAGAAGTTGGTGTTTTGAACAAAAAACGAGTTAGTGGTATCGAGATTATCAGTAAATTTGTTATGACAGGCCAAATATGCGTGCATCAACTACTCTACACTTTACACTATGTGACGGTTTGAATTTCCCGCCATTACTGTCCAGGCTCTTTCTGTGACAGTGGTTGCAGTTCGAGGCTGCCAACGGCATGCGATTGGTTTCTGTTTCTGCTCTATTCTTCGAATGCAAAACAATTGAAACGTGGTTTTTTATGAGTCAAGACGAAAAAATGCAAGCATATTTTCAGAAATTTACAGTCGGCGTTTCACCGTTTCAACGAAAATTAGTAAATTCGTCACAGAAATTGAGAAGGACTTTGTCTCTTTGCATATCAACGAGTGGATTAAATGGCGGGGAAGAAGTGTTTTCAATTCGGCATTTCGCATCGTCAACTGATGGAAATGGACGAAATTCAAGCGCCCGATATTTGGCTGGCATTCCAAGGTACTGTTAGGGATTTCTAAAGGCATAGCGGGGTAAGGATTCGGGCAATTTTTAGGTTATTGGAAATCGGACGGTTAGATAATCCAAAAATCGGCGATAATTATGAAGCGGGGCAGGTAGGCATTTAATTAATCAAACTCTTATTGCAAAATCGGCGAAACTAATCTTATTTTAGGCATTTCTGCATAAAATCTTCTGTTTTCGCGGCGTAATTCTGTTTCCGTGGACGACGACCGTTTACGATATTGAAGTCCCTTCGAATAATCGATCAAATGCTCAATCATCTTCTGATCTTATTCAAGACGAACAAAAGGAGAAGTGGCAACAGTAAGAAAGAATTTTCGTGAAACTTGCAATTTTGCATTTCGAGATTCTTGTTTTTAGAGCGGATGCACCAACGAAGGATGCAGCGCCGGCGCCCACCACGACAACGTCTTTGCAAACTTATTACCAAGTTTTGGTCGATCATCGAGATGCTAATGCTTTGGTAAGTAGCTGGTATTACTGCACGTAATTTCTGTTGATTTCCTTTTTCAATTGTGCAGTTTAATGTAGGTTGATAGGATTCAACTAAAGCTAGTGTATGAGCCTTCTTGTTCCCAAGCTCTATCCGTCGGAGATTTTGCTTTTTCCTGGCTATGACGTGCTTGACGGTGTGTGATTTATATTCCCTTTTATAATTAGGCTTACGGGCTGCGAGGGGGGTGGTGGGCCGTAGCACAAGAGCACTAGTGTATGAAACTAAGGGAAGCAGAGAGAGCCGAAACGGAATTCGAAATAGCTATATATAGCTTAGCTTCTCACATCTAGGTTTGCTTGCTTGTCGCCGAAAATTTGTTTAGTGTCAGTCCCAAGCGCTTTTATTCCTTTTATAGAAGGCCATTTATCAAGACGAAATTACAACCAGAAAAGACGATCTATTTTCGGTTCTGTTTCAAGCGTTGAAAGGTCACTAAATTTTATATTTCTCTAGAATAAAAATGTAGGCTGTTTAGCTTCATTTTTAGGCTTCTCATTCGTGGCCCATGAAGACATCCTTCCGTATACTCCAACCGAGATGGTTCCAGTCGAACACGAACATTTTTCTCGCTTCTTGGTCAATACACCGGGAAAAGGTAAGCTTCGATTTCGATCAACTTAAGAAAAGAAAAACGCGTTTTCATTCTAGGAACTAACTTTGGTGAAAAACCTGCTCTTGTTTCCTGGCGGTCAAAATTTCAAGAAACGCTGCGATTGAGCGAAGTCCGCCGAGAAACTTGCGAAAAAGTGCGGGTCACAGTGATGCCGTTCTTCCTCGGTTATGCCATGTCGACTGCAGCAGCAAAAAGAAGAACTTATTGCGTAAGGGATTGAGTTTAGATTTTTATTCTGAAGATACAAAAGGTTTAATTTTTAGTGGATTTATACACTGCGGCTAGAGAACCTTGCTCGCGATGCTATTACGATCAAAGATGAAGAGTGGACCATTTTGGATTCGGATATGAAAAAGCCGACGATTTCGGATAAGCCTTTGACAAAATCGGTTAGCTTTTAATAACTTTTTCTGATTTTGGCTAAAAAATTGTTTTGATTCGATAATATTTATTTCGTTTTCCTTTTTAGCAGCCGTTAAGTCTTACGCCTCAAACTCCGGCCTTTCAATGCCAAAGTCGGATTCAATTGCCGACTAGAAGCGGTTTCATATGGTAAGGTTGTGTGAAGGCGTGCTGGATCACACTGCCTCCAGCCGAATGCTTGGTTTCAGGGGTCGCCTTACTTTGGAACGCGAGGACGGTACCACGTTCCACTGCCGGATTCCGACGCTTAGTTTGCAGAGTCCAAAGTCGAACGGCGGTTTAGGAGCACCGGTGATAACGGTCGATAATTTCCCTGAGCGGTAATGTTTTAGCCCAGTTCGGGTCGAGATGATCGTACAGTATAAGCTTCGCGTACAGTGTAAAATTTTTAGCACATAGGTTTCGTTTAGCGCTGGTCGTGTTTGTATTTTCTAAAGGGGGGTGGAATTTGTTGGGCCTAACTTATCAGTTGCATGGTCCGTGCAAAAATGGTTTGTGTACAGTACAAAATGTGCTGGTTTTGATTGTATGGGATGGAAAGCTGTGTGTAAATAACTTCATCCCATGGGCAATATTGTGTGGACTCGAAGAATCGTTTGTTTTATTTTGAATGGCATTGTCAGATTTTGAAATGGCAGGGAAGGGGGAGAAGATTCTGACGCTGATCAGGTCAGGAAGAGTGTCGGAATTTCATTGGCATTTGGGCTAAGCATGATGTGGAGGATAACAGCCGCGGTGGCTGAGTTGGTTGAGGCGTTGGTCCCCGATTGCTTGGGCCAGCAACCCCGAGGGAGGCCGCATGTTCTGGCTGAGGGCGGCAGCTTAGTAGCCCGCTCTCACGATCGTCAGAGAGGGACCCGGTCTTCAACAGGCGATTCAATAGTCTGTCGCTGGCCTTGCACACCTGCGGGGCGACTAACGGAATACCGTCGAGGGGCGGACGAGTGGAGAATCAGGAACTTGGAACACCAGCCGGGGAGGCCCTTCTCGCCCAGTATCATCCTTGCTCTGGCACAGAATACCCTTGCGTGGAGGTGCTCCTAGTGGAGACAAAGCAAATCTGCCGTGACATCTGGTCACCTTACGGCCCCGCTCATCATGACTGCTGCTCGGCTGTTGGCAAAAACGGGTTGGAAGTACAACCTACGAAAAATTTTAAAGGAAAGCTTGGAGGATTGTTGTCGTGACGCCAATAAAATCTTTGGCTCGTCCTACGACAAAGTAGGACTGACCAGAGGAGGGCTCGACCCACAGGAATAATCCCACGCAGTCCACGACTTGCCGCGTTGAGTATTCTAGCCAATGCACAACGAAGGCTGTTTAGGGCCAGCCGGGGTGCGCGCACGAGTGCCATTAGCGAGGTTCCGACGGCTGAAGCAGCTCAAAGCACTCCAGACCAGGAAGTCAAGACGTCATTAACCGATGCCTCAAAACAGAACCAGCCCGTTTAGGGGCTGGTCTTAAGGGAGATAGGAAAGAGGGGGTTAGTGTCAGAGGACAAGGCAAGAATGGGCTAATCATTGTTTGAAAAGGATCCAAACAGTACGTGCATGAGTATCCGCCCTGCAATTAGTCTCATTGGCGTATTGTCCGAGGTCAGAAAATATCTACTGAAATCATAAAATATTTAAACGTGGACGTAAATACTCTGCTGGGAGCAAGTGTAAACACTTCATACTTTACACTGCAGTTGCCCAGGCTTATTCGGCCAGCAACAATCGTGTATCAATCGTTCTTTGCTGTCGGCTGGGGCTGCTTTCGACGCGATGATCAGCGCACTTCACGTCGCGGCGCTCGTTGACGGCGGTGCCGCCACGGTTGCCGGCCTGGCCTTGTCAGCCCCGACATGTTCGTGGTTTAAGAAAAATAGGTGAAGGAGAGCAACGAAGCGCCAGCGGAAGAAGTGCCTGCTTCAAACTCGGACGAGGACAGGACATTTCGACAGTGCTTCTCCTGGCCCCTAGTTTCGCCGACAAAAAATGGTAAGGTGTGAACTAGTTCTACTGGGTTCGATATATTCTTGCTGCATTTTTTCAGAAACCGAACCAGGTGAGAAATCTCAAGCCGCCTTTGCCCCCCTCTACTTGGAAATCAATCGAAAACCAGAAGAGAAGACTGGGACGGTGGCATCGCAGACTGTTGATTCGATCGGCAAGGGAAAGGGGCCTGCGATGGCGGGAAAGAGGATCATCGGTGACCCGGTTTTGGAAAAGGCTGCGTCTGGGATGGTGGCATCGCCGACTGTACGTTTGATCTGCAAGGGAAAGGGGCCTCCGATGGCGTCGATGATGCTGCCAGAGGAGAAAGGCAAGAAATGACCTTGATCTGATTTAAAGGAGGAAAGTTGAGCTCGTACAATTACTGTTCGTGATGCTAGTAAAATGTTTGGCTCGTGGTAGGGCAAACTAAAACTGGTCACAAGAATTATCCCGCGCGGTCCACCACAAGAACCGTTCAGAAGCAGCTACACAGGGTGGAATTAGCGAGGTTCCGATGGATCTGGGACTGAAGTGTTCACAGAGCAGTCCAGACCAGGAAGTCAAGACGTCACCAACCGATGTCTGAAAACAAAACCAGCCACTCGATATTGATCTCGCTCTCTGACTTAGTGTAAGGTTGAGCTGGCACGTTCTCTGAACCACTGCACGGATATCCTCTGGGAGGTGCGGATAAGATATCCAGGCCTATTACACACGACAAATCATAGTCGCTGCATAATTACAGCCATTCTAAATAAAAAGGAGTTGAAATTTTTGTGCTGTAGATTAGGTATTCCGCACTGGTTTCAAAAAGTTGTCATTATTCCATAAATTTACATTGCGTATTCTACTTCTAACTTGGTCCCTTACCGAGTTACCTGACTACCTGGCTTCTAACTGGGTAACTAACTAACCCAGTTATTAGCCAGTTAGCTGGCGAAACCTTTTTTTTTTTTTTTCATGCGTGTATTAATGTCCTTTGGCACTTTTTAGGCGATTCATGAATCTTTTAAAGGGTGAAATATCAAGTGTCAATGTATGCACACGCGGCTGCCCAGGTATGCGACACACGCTATAGCTGGCCACCTGATATAAGGAACAGGAACAGGGCCCATGGCGTTGTTCACCCTTCCCTGGTGCTCTCTTTTTGGGTGACAGCTTCCTGGCGATCTCTTGGTGAGTTGTTGACGCATGAACACAATACTGTAGTCTAAATTTTGCCCTTAACAGCGCCCAGTGTGCAACACCTAATTTAGTTTTTTTAATAGCTGGTAGGCGTCCAACTTTCTTCCATCCCGGCCCAGGATGCCCTCGAGCAACGTCTTTGCTGCCTGCATCCTATTTCAGTTTAGTGCTAACTAAGATGCCTTATTTGTCGCCTGGTCTCTACAACAGCACAGCCTGCAATATTAGCAATAAAATGACGATAACACATGCCACACCCCCCCGTTATAATTTCAAGCCTACCAATGTTCATTTAACTTCAAAAATGTCTGGTTGGGTGTGAGCGCTCTTTGATTGCATATTCGTCGAACACAACCTCCGCGTCACCCAAGGCAATAAATGTAGAGGAAGAAAAGCTCGTTTTCTAGTCTTGCCTTGCACAGCTAATGGGCTGTCACTGGTACCTTGCTGCACGAAAAGTCGCCATGAGAAACTGCAAGTTGCTAATTGTATTGGCTGATGTCCTCGTGGTCGCCTTGTCAGTCCACGTGGTGAGGGTCCCTTCCCCCAACTTCGGCGATCGCATCGACAAGGCCACGGGCCAACGGGTGGACAAGCCCGCCATGATCGTCATGCATTACACTGCTGTCAGTCTGCAAGAAACACTGGACATCTTCACCAACAAGTCCTCGCAGGTCAGTGCTCATTACACGGTGGCCGAGAACGGGACCATCTATCAGCACGTGGACGAGGAGTATCGAGCATGGCACGCTGGCAAGGGCGAATGGCGGGGCATAACCGATGTGAACACCTACTCCATCGGCATCGAGCATGTGAATCTGGGGTATAGGGAGACCCCCGATCAACCGCCCGGCATCGTCGTCCCTGGATCGCCCAACCAATGGTATGAATACAAGCCGGCACAAATCCATGCTAGCATAGCCCTGGCCAAAGAGATCGTCAAACGGTATCGGATCGAAGCGAGGAATGTGATCGGGCACAGTGATTCAGCCGTTGGCAGGAAACCAGACCCCGGACCCCTTTTCCCCTGGGAAACATACTCCAGAAATGGGATCGGTGCTTGGATTTTCCACGCTGATGAACAAACGCTCGATGAGAATATACACAAAAAACAAATTTTGGAAATGCAGAAGAAATTGTATTCGTACGGATACACTGGAGTGCCCCTCGATGGCGTGTTCGACAACTCGACCAGAAATACTGTGGTCGCTTTCCAAATGCATTTCCGACAAAGCAACATATCGGGCCATATCGACCATGAATCACAGCGAATGATAAGAGCGTTGCTGAAGAAGTACCCGTCCTGATATCGTCCACAGGCTACTTGTTAGCAGATGGTAAATTGCGTGAGTTCATTATCACTGATAAGCAATACAACTGTGCTATTTAGCAAATACGTAGGCGCGAAATTTGCTATGCCCATGCCCCATTCTCATCACGTAAAGCGGCCATTACGTAAAATCATAAAATGCGCGCATAAAAATCCATGACGTTCGAAAATTTTGGCTCGAAATATCTGCGTATGTAAAATGCCGTAAAAAAAAGTCATTATAGTATGCCTATACAAGTACACACACGCTGATATTAGTATTTTACGCCGTTTATTGAAGCTGTGCATTGAAAAGCACATATACTGAAAATACATTGCAATACACGTATATCATGGTACGATCCCATCAACAAAGAGTGCATGAAATTTGAAAATCAGCTTTTAATATTATTCGATTACCAAACTTGATTTGGCCCAAGTATACATACTGAAGCACAGTGAATCTTACCCGCTGTTTGCTGTTCCATTCGAAAAGACGATGATCAATGATTCATTGAAGGCGATACTGAATTTGACATTGAGTCCATTTCCAGTGAGTGAAAGAAGGTCAAACATCCGAGTGATGAGAGTTGTGACCAATGGTCGCCGATGACCTGCCGCAAGTTGCCCAGTGATGCTTTGAGAATTGACTAAAAAAACCGGATGCTTCGCCATCACATTTCATCTACGGTGCTTGAAAAACCAAAAATGGATTGGCAGTGCTGAAAAATAGGTATGGATTGAGTGTTGCACAGAGCTCGGTAGTCGGGGCAAATCAGTAGACAGGTTAGTTGCGAACGAAACCCATCTGGTTGATGTTTCAGTTGTGACAGTTTGGATTGTCTCTGTTTCAGTACCTAGACCCAATGTCGAGGCGGCGAAGATGTCCCGATAGCAGCACGCGGCCTATTCTCACCGCATTCGGGATAGGCGTCGCCAGAGCTGTCCGTGCTGTTGGTCTCGATCCCCAGATTCCAATCTCGTCTGGTCTTCTGCCGACCGTTGTCCACCTCCAATTTTTACAACCTTGTTTGGGTCAGCACTGATCACCACTAATCCGTTCGATTTGACCAAATTTTGAATCGTCCGCGGGTGGGAAAGCATGGTTACTACTGGTCATTACTCCCAAAGATCCAAGCAGCCATCAGCCCCCTTCCGGACAGAAAGCGCAGCTCCCTGTTGCCATGTCACCCCGATGGGCGCATTCACAACACTGTTTTTCCCTCAATAAGGTTATTTCTGCTGGCTTTGCAAGTGCGCGCGTCTATCTTGACTGGACGGCGAGGCGGTCTCGTATGTGTGAGTGAGGGTTACAGTACTTCCAGGCCTGATACACGCGAGCTGAATCAATGACTGCCTTCTGACTATGTAACTTAAAGCCTGACTAAAACATCACCTACACTGGTTTTGCCCGAAAGCCCTCAGACTGCTGACTTAGCGATGCTCATGATGAGCGCTCCGCCCTCTCTTCAATCTCATTCACCTCATCTGCACAACATGCGAATGGCCGGTAGAGTGCTAGCTGCCTGCCCGATACGACTGATACAGCTTTTGAAAAGCTGAGCTGAGAATCTAAAGAATGTTGGGGTTGGGAAGGCTCTGACCAGACAAGACTTACGTATGACTGCCCAATCTAGTCTTTTACCATATCAGGGTGATCTGATCGTGAGACCTTGTCATTGTGTCAGAGTAGCATTCGAACGACGCGACGTCATTGCAGCCTCCCTTTGCAGAGCACGTACATACTCGTATACCACGGCAGCGTATGTAACGAAGATACCTCCTTCCTCTCTTTCCCCGTCGCACTAATTTCCCATCCGCGATGAGCGCCAGGATAAGCCTAGGGAAAGTCAGTCATCATTTCAAAAGCCTTTATGTTTTCCATATCAGTGTCGAATCACAAATCAAATTAAATCGTGTCAAAAACCTCCACACCATTTCACCCTATGAATGCTTATTTTCGCGATCAGTCAGTATTGCTGAAATGACTGCTCCAAATGTTCTTTAATGTGGTCTTAACAGTCGTCAACCATATTTCCACCCTTTGGCTTTTTTGTCGAATTCGCGATTACCCCTTCACTTGACCGCGATCGCCGACTCCGGAATGTTTGGTACCTTGTCGTCGTTAGCCGCAGATATAGTCGCAAGAATTTCCTTGCTCCAATCGGATTTTATGTCCCACTGGCTTCGCTCGGCCACACTCTCTCCTGCGCCTGCCAGGCTTGGTTGCAATTGTGCCACCGATAGCAGTCGCACACCACCAAAAAAACAACACCAAAAAAAAAAAAAAAAACAAAAAAACAAAACCACAAAAAAAAAACACAAAAAAAAAAAAACACAACCATAAATAATAATTTTTAATAAACCTTTAAATAAAAAAAACAAAAGAATAATACAAAAAAAAAAATAAAAAAAAAAAAACCAATTAAAAAATAAAAAAAAACAAAAAAATAAAATAAAACACAAACAAAAAAAAAAAAAGAAGTACTGTATAACTAAATCATACCTACTCTATCTATACGAACTCAAATCGCTCCCCCCTGCAGCTCATTATAGATTCAAAGACCCCGCTTTGCACAACAAGGACATGATGACCGCTACAAAGAATGCGGATTCTTATTGTTAGATTTTGTTGCCAAGTCAAAGATAAAGCATCAGATGTAATAGAGGCACAAATGTTTTCAAAAGTCACCATTAACGAAAGCTATCATTCAAGCGATATAGACAAGAATTACCAGATGCCACATACAGTATGGTGGAACATTCAAAGTAGTTTTTTATGGATTTTTCACAGCTTCCTCGTAACTAGGGGGCTCCGATTCTTCCCTTGTTATGCCCCATTCGACAACTCCTCCGTCTCGGCTTTGATGGTAAGCTGTGTTCTCATCTGTCGGCTGGACTGTTCCCGCAAGTCCTGTGGTACTAGGCTCACTTATAGTAGGGGCAATCGGGATCGGTGCTGTTGCTCTTCGGCCACGTTGACCGTGAGCTTGCCAGTTCGTTTGTTCCGACCCCGACTGGGGACAGGGGGTAGATGCCCCATGTGTATCTGAAAGCATGTAAGGCGATATTTGAAAAATAACACCAAATATGAAGTCTCACTTGTGCTCCTCTTCTTTGAGCAACGGTATATCAGCCATGTGATAACTATGAACAGCAAGGCCAGTACAATCAATGACTGCCGCGGCAATCGTCCTAAATCAACGAGCAACAGGCTGTTCCATGATTCTGTAGACTCCAGATCTGTCTTACCCATAAACCACCGTGATTGCTATCGTTGAGCCCACTCTCCACGAACCGTCATCTTCTTCCCACGTTCCAAGACTGGTTTCGCAATAGGGCCCAGTGAAACCAATGCGGCATACGCAAGGTTTGAAAAAGTCTGGTTCGCCTCCATTTAAACAAGGACACGCTGGGTAGGTTCTGTTTGGATTAACGTGATCCAAGCACGTCATCCGTTGGCCGTTTTTGAGGCACCATGTTTGACTTAAATTATCCAAGCAAATCTCTTCGTCACAATGCCCACCCGTGAAAGAATCATTGGGGCATAGACAGTCGTTGATTAATGAAGTGTCGAAGTCGTGAAAACAAACCTTATCGCACATTTCCTGATACACAATAGCCACCTTTTGGCCGCAGTAGCAAGTATGCTCGTACAAGACCGACCATAGCTCGCTGTCCAATGAAAAGCTGTCACAAAACTTATTGCCAGGCATCGGGGAGGATGATATCTGATCGCGAATACAGTGATTGGCTCCAATGCTGTAAAAGAGTGTATGCTGGGAGTGAGGAAGTTAACTACGAAGGTTTCTTGGAGGAAGTTACCTACATGTTTTTTCCTGCCAAAAAGCACGTATTGTAGCATTCTGCTGGTCAGACAGAAACCCAAACATTCTGTGGAAGGCGATCAACAACGACGAAAACTGGTTGTCTACTCCATAGAGTAGGAGCTAGTGAAGCACTTGGTTAGGAAAGTTTCAGCAAGAGAAACTAGACGCTGTGAGTGCACACACATCCAAACATAATACGAATCTATACATGCTGACGTAAGACAGGAAGGGATTTATGACCAGAGATGAGGTTAGAAGAAACCACGTCATGACCATCCTATTTTTGGAGGAGGGTAAGCATACCGACATGGCTCACCAATCCTACGCATGTCAGTGGCGTCTGCAACCACTGTTATCGTTGGATGGAATGGAGTTAAGATGGGATGTTGAAAAAGGAAGGCTTGTAATTCTGATCTGTTCTACTCAATAATTATGCATGGAACCCTATTGCAGAATTATCCAATGTCCTCCAGCACAGACTCATCGTCAGAGAGATACAAACTCCTTTCTTAGCGCTTTAATTTTCATTGTGTAATAGGTGTGCTTCGTCTGTGGAGAAGGTAGTGTATTTGGTTGCCTACTGGCACGTATAAGGAGATACGTGGAGCAGTATGTGGTTGTCTTGACTGGCCGCCGCATACAGTTGCCTTCGTTGGCCGCTCGATACGCTCCTCCAGGCGAGGCTGAAACAAGTCGGGTTGATGTCTCAGGCACCTACGACTAGGTGACCTGCCTGGAGGGTTTTTGAGTCTATCCGCTCCCCGCGGTATCTTCTCCAATATAGGGCTATTCCGCCTCCTTCATATATCACTTTAAAATCTCACTTCAGCGCGTCAGCCGAAATGCAGGGCGAGATAGGAATCTAACATGAAAAACGTCGTATGTCCAGAAAATATCCTGTAATCCTAAGAGCAGCTCATGGGAAGCTTGTGGTCATTTTCTCGATGAATGTCCTGGAAGCGCAGAGGCCAATTGGCGGGCAAAAAACCGAAAGGAAGGAGTCCAGAGGAGGACTCGCCCGAGTGTCAACCACAGAGCCGTCCTGCTGACTTCTGCCAAGACCAACGCGGCCCAGCGGAGGGTTTCAGGAATATGAATACTACGCGAAATTGTACTTTGTGCAGCACGGGAGCTGGAAAGAGTAGAATTCTTGCAGGTTCGTAATAAGTTTTCAAACTGCTCCCAACAGAAAAAATTTCTACCCAATAAAACTGAGAAATTCGTCTAATTTTTGGTGATATATCGGCAAGTCCTGCCAGATTCTCGAAATGACCTCCACCTACTTTTCTACATGCATCCAAACGTTTGATTGAAATTATCGACGATGCCCACTGAATTTCCTCAGTTATTTCGTGCATTTTAGAGCAGAGTTTTTGCTCCGAGATCGATCAGATCGTAAAATATGATGTGCAGTCTAAGAGTGAAAACAACATCTCATTGCTGCACAGTTTACTGCCCACATTATCTGCTAGCTGCAGTGCAAGTGACCATCTGACCTCGGCAGCAAATGGCCTCCTGGTCGATTCGCATCTCATCAATTCTGCCCCGATAATAAGAGTGCCATGGATTGACTGGCCACTCCTCGAAAATTGTCCGCCCTGCGCCGAAAACAAGACTTTTTCAATGCCTAGGCACTGCAATCCTTTAACATGGCAAAGACAGAGGATTCACAAAAACTGCACCGCTTTACACTTTGTCCGCAAGCTTACGGTGTAGTGTACAGTGAGATGGTGCCAAGAATGCTTGCTGTTTCATTCGACGAGCCAGCGTTAGTGAGAGACGGTTGTTTTGTGCACGAGGATGTCGGAACTGATCAAATGGCTGGTTGAGGGTTTTGTGTCAGCGGCTGGTCGAGTGTGGTCGTACGCGAAGAGTGTATGGAAAAAGTGGAAGAACAGGAAGTTGAATCGGACTGGGATCGAATTTTGAATGGCGAAACGCGGAATGGATGGCGTCGAGTGGCACGCGTTAACCGGGTCTATGGGCGATATTGATTAGTGCGGCCTTGTTTGACCTGTTTCGACGATCACCAGGACACAAAGGGCCCGCTGGGATCGAGTGTGGCTGTGCGACATCTGCGGCCCTTTTCGATGACCTCGAGCGGGTCACCATTGATCGAGTATCGCTGGTCCGACCGACCACTGCTATCCTGATCGAATTCGTCTACGATTCTCAAACATGGCAAATACATTTTTCGCATTTCGTCGATCAGCGGAGGATTGCCATCGTCTTGAAATCGCAAAATGAGGACACCTCGTTGAAAATCATCTTGGTGGACTCGGTGAATCGGCACAGTTGCAACGCCCTACTTGACTTACCCGAAGGAGGCGCGGCTTTTTTGGCGTTTTTAGATCGAGATCGTTCGAGTCGTCTGCACGTGCTGTTCACCAGCTTCGTTGCGGGGCGTCACGAAATTCCCAACGTTGTCTACGACATGTTCGGGCCCATTTCGACCGTGAAGGAAACCATTTCATCCCACCGTCGTGGGAATCAATTTCGGAGATCGTAACACCTGTATTCGCTTTTTCTGTGGCAACTCGTACGTGTTTTCTCTGTACAACAAAGACAACTTGGAAAACGACGCCGGCCAGTGCCTACTCTTCGATGGGTGCGAACGGAAAGCGCACTCAGTGGCCGAGTGGCTGGACTCGTTAGCAAATACGACCCTGGGCGCTTAAATACTCGAAGCCAGTCGCACTTTCAACTCGCTGTCAATGCCCTCAATCGCTTCCCAGCCAGTGCCTGCCAAGCACCTACTCCTTTCGTGCTTGCTGTACTCGACGGGTGGAGCCATCTTGACCAACATTGGGTGGGTCCTTCAGCGTCTGATCGAGCCTCCTTCGCTGAAACGCGTGGCCGCTGAGGCTGTCTTCAAATTGAACCCAGAGCAGAAATTGTCGCAGGTCGGATTCGACATGTTCGATGGCATCGAGGAAAAGTGATGGGCATGCCTGATATTCATGATCTGAGTGATGGGTTTATTGACAGTCTGTTGTCTTCTCGTGTTGGATGTGCATTATCGATATTAACACGCGTGCAACCCAATTCCATCCTCTCCCCTGACATGAACCCTAAGTCTGGATTGAACGCTTTCCAGCGATCGTGTCGCGCTCGCATTCGGCAGTGTGTCACGTGGTGGGCCGACCGTGGGACAGTGGTCGAGGGACCTGATTCTCATTCGCCTTGGTTCGGATTAATCATGCCCTTATGTCGATTTTCATCAATACTGACCCGCCTTCTGTTGGCCCTGTGTTCAGTCAAAGGTTGTCTCCTTCTCTTTTTTGTCCCCCTGATCGCGTGGCGGGTCAGCAGTGCTATCGGAATTGTATGGGCTAATCTGGACTAGTCCTTGTATCGCAGTGCCAAGTCCGTCAGTGTTTTGTGGTTGCCCTCGTGATCACAGGACAGTTCTGCGGCTAAGGTAAGCAGGTTAGCGAGCCCCGCGCGATCACTTTTATATCGGGATCGGGATCGGGACTCTCTCTCAATCCCAACCGGGATCGGGATTTTCAGTGTTTTTTCGCTTTTAATTTTCTGTAGGTAACCTACAACCCACCCCAAGTAGCTAGCAAATATGAAATCAGGCAAGCAAAAAAGAGGAGAATCAGTCACCAATTGGCAAACAAACCCCTTCCTTGCACTTTACTAGTTCAATCATCTGCCAAAATTTCTCCAGCCCATCCTTTTGGAACACTCCCTTC